>CAUYQV010064367.1:0-16811 GCA_963574575.1 Galagoides demidoff
GAAAAGACTTTTTTCCCCATTTCATGTTTTATCACCCTTCAAAAATTATTTCACTTCTGTGGTTCATCTTACAAGGGTACAAGTGAATCTTTCTATGAGTAGAATATGAACGTTTTAACATAATAACTAAGAAAGTTACATGAAGGCTATGTTAACCAGTTTGATGGAAGTGTCTTGGATTGTGTGTGAAAACACCACACTGTACCCCTGAAGTGAATCAATGTACACAGTTACCATTCAATAAAAAAAAAAGTGGAAAAAAAAAACAAAAACCAAAAATTATTTCATAATATATGCAAGGGTGTATTACTGACCTCTTTATTCTGCTCCTTTGTCTATGTCTATGCCAGTACCACTGTGTCTTTGTGCAGTTGACCCTTGAATAAGACAGGTTTGAACTGTGCGGGTGCACTTACACATGGAGTGGGTACGTTTTTTTCAACTAAATGCACAACCAAAATGTAATACTGGTAGGATGTGAAATCCAGGTATTCGGAAGGACAAGTTCAGTATATGTAGGTTTCCAGGGCTGAATGCTGAACTAGAATAAGCATGGATATTGGAATAAGCACGTAGTCCTGGAATTAATCCCCCCACATATACTGAAGGAGAACTGTAAAAAGTTTGGAAACTTTTAGCTTTGTTTCTTTTTCAAAAATTGTTTGGCTAACTGGGAGTCCCTGGAAATTCTATATGACTTTTAGGATGAATTTTTTCATTTCTGCAAAAAAAGCTGTTGGGATTTTGGTAGGAATTGCATTGTATCTGTAAATTGCTTACAAGGGGTAGTAACAACTTGAACAACTTAACAATATTGCTTAAAGTTTTCTACATATAAGTTCATGCCTCCTATGAACAGAATAATGTTACTTATTTCTTTCCAATTTAGATGGCGTTTTTTTCTTGATTAATTGCTATGGCTAGCAAGAACTTTTATGCAGATTATGCAGATTCCATATCATCTAATACTCATTAAGCGGGTTGTTTAATTTTCAGACTTTGTGTAGATTTGAACGTTCCTCTTAGAATTGATTTTTAGTTTTATTCTACTATGGTCTTAGAAGATACATGATATGATTTTATTTTTATTTTTTGATTTGCTGAGATTTGTTTTGTGACTAAAAATATAATCAATTTAGGAGAATGGCCCATGTGCTAAATAGAAGTATATATGCTCAGTATTTGGGAGGATGTTCTGTAAATATCTGTTAGGTCCATTTTTTTTCTAGAATACCATTTAAGTCTAATATATCTTCATTCATTTTCTGATTCACTAATCTTTCCAGTTCTGTCAGTGGGATGCTGAAGTCCCTGGCAATTACAATGCTACTATTTTAACTCTTTGCTTAGATCTAGTAGAATTTACTTTATGAATCCAGGAGCTCCTGTGTTAGGTACATATATATTTAGGATTATTATATGTTCATGTTGAATTGTTCCCCTTACCATTATATGACAACTTTTTCTTTTTAAAAAAATTGTTATTGGGCTCGGCGCCTGTGGCTCAATCGGCTAAGGCGCCAGCCACGTACACCTAAGGTGGCGGATTCAAATCCCCAGCCCAGGCCCGCCAAACAACAATGATGGCTGCAACCAAAAAATGGCTAGGCATTGTGGCAGGTGCCTGTGGTCCCAGCTACTTGGGAGGCGGAGGCAGGAGACTCACTTGAGCCCAGGAGTTGGAGGTTGCTGTGAGCTGTGATGCCATAGCACTCTACCCAGGGGGACAGCTTGAGGCTCTGTCTCAAAAAAAAAAAAAATTGTTATTGATAGTCTATTTTACCTGATATGAGAATGGCTATACCTACTCACATTTGGTTTTCATTTGCATAGAATATATATATTTTTTATCTCTTTACCTTGAGTTTGTGTGAATCCTTCCAATTTTAATGTGTTAAATGTGTTTCATACAGAAAGAATATACTTGGGGTGTGTTATTTTATGCACTGAGCCAATCTGTGTCTTTTAAGTAGGGCATTAAGAGTGTTCACATTCAGTGTTAGTATGGATATGTGAGCTAGTGTTCTATCCATCACAATGGATGATACCTCATTGTTTTGTTTTCCCCCTTGTGCTGTCATTTTATAAGAGCTATGCACTCTAAGTTTCAGGCAATTTTTACTATGGTGGGTGTTTATTGTGTTGTTCTTGGCATAATGCAGTTTTGAGTATTTCCCGTAGGCCACCTAGTACTGACAATTCCCTTAGTGTTTGCTTGTCTGGAAAAGTCTTAATTTCTTTATCATCCATGAAACTTAGTTTTATAAGATATGAAATTCCTGGCTGGCAATTTTTGTATTTAAGGTGACTAAAATGGCTGATGAAGTCAGACTTGCCTTTTACAACAACTTAGATTAAGCAAAGAATCCCTGGAGATGCATTTTTCACATCTGGAAAATGTCAATAGTATTAAGGTATTGAAAAAATGAAATAATGTTTGTGAAATAACTACCACTCAACAAATATCCAATAAATAAACATATATTGTTTTGTTTTCTCAACACATACATTTGAGAGAAAACAGAAATTAAGAAAAAGTTTTGAAAATCAACAAAACATGAGGCTCAAATAACTTTTATACTTTTTTTCTGATGAGGAAAAAAAAGAAGGAAACACCCTCATTCTTTCTTGAAGTTACCCTAAACATGATACCAAACAACCAAATTATAAAAATAATACAAAAGGAAACAATAGAAAGAGGAAGGAACATATTCTGCAATTTAGTAAAAAAAAATAATTTTGACTGAAATGTTTAATCAATCCCATAAATGTTAGAATTCATTAAAACTAGAAAATGATTCTGTTATCCATTACATTCATAGAACAAAGGAGAAAATATATATGAATATTTTTATTGGTACTAAAAATGCATTTCTTGGAATATGCAATATTCATCAGATTTTAAAGGTGATTTTTAATGTGTTAAAAAAATGCTAGTTCAAACTAACATTAATGATGAAAAGGTACAGATATTTCCTTTTGTAATCAAATATTCCCTTGTAATCAAGAAATTTCCCTCATAATCAAGAGGCTGTAGCCTTTGATTGTTTGCATTTATTAAATGTTTCTATGTGCTACGCACTGAAACTCAGTGTTCTCTTTTAATCTCATCAGTTACTGTAGGAGAGTAGGTACAGTGTTCCTCTTGTTTTATAAATGAGAAAATGAGGTGACCAAGCCTTAGAGATGGGAAGTAAGTTGCCTAACCTAACATAGTTAACAAATAATAGATAACAGAGTTAGGACATAAGCTAGGTCCTTCTAATCTTAGGAACCATTCTCTTAAATGCTCAGTACTTTATTACTGCACAAGAATGATAATCACATGATCATGGCACCAGAAAATTAGGCACACCAAATAAATTGCTGCAGGAATTTGATATTTACTCATTAAAAACTGTACTCATCATAGGAGGAAAAATGATGACTCTTAGATTTCCTTAACTTTATGGTTCAATTTAGTTTTTAGTACTTCAGGGTCTAAGGTCTAAAGGCCATATTTCATTTCCCTTCTTACCACTCAAAGAATTAACTAGCATAGTTCTCTGAGAGGATGAATACAAATTCATTCATTTATTCACTCACAAATATCCATATGTCTTTTGCTACAAATTTTCTCCATGATGGGGAACACAGAGATGAATTAATACAGTAAGATCTTTACTCCTATGATGCTCACAGTTTAGTGGGTCAAACAGATATGCAAACAACATCCATTGCAACAACAGAAAATTCTAAGAGGTATTACTCAGGAGGTAGTGACAAACTATCATAAGTCGGAGTGCACATTATTTTTTAGGGAACGTTTCTAAAGTTCATCATGCAAAGTGAAATATTAGTTTGACATTTTTTCAGGGAACTATTAACCATTTATTACATAATTAAGGAAAATATTTTTAACCTTATATAACTGCTATCCCATAATAATTATGTAATGTGTATATTTCCATATTATCAAACTTATCAAATGCTTATTTTTCAGGCCAATATCATATCTTTAAATACAATTACTCTGATATTTACTTACTAGCATAAAGAATTTATTTTATTCACTTTGATATTTAACTCTAGCACCTAGGACTGTGTTGAATTAATAAAGTTGTCTTTTAATGGAATGGAATAGGACTGAGCCCCACTAAACCATAGCTATTCCTAATAAGCTTAGTTTAAGTTATTCTAGTGCCTTGAAATTTTCTTCCCTATTCATTTCATGCCCTTGAAAACCATGAACGATTTGGCCTTGCTGGAGTCCTTCACAGACTACCCATTTTCTCAACTGACTTATTTTGTAAATTTATTATTGGTATGCAATTGAAAGTGTTTTTATCTGAACCCTTTACCATATTGCAATAAACAATTTCCATCCTCAGCGATTTCTTCTTCACCAGGTCAGAGATATGGTTATAACCTACACACTTAGGTACTCGATAATTGCATTAAATTGTGTACTTATAAAGGGTTATAAAGGATATATAAATGCATATATGTATGTCCTTGTATTTCTTTTATTAGCACAAAGAATTGGGTACATACATATTATTCTTCATCTTTGTAGGTATAGCAGGAAAACATATGCATTAAATTAAAAAAATGCAAATAATTTTGTGCTATACTGTATGCCTTTATCTTAAGCATTCACAGTTTTAATATAGTCTAATAAAAGCAGTTTCTTATACTATGTAGCTCTTGGGATGAAACCATGCCACTGTTCATTGCTTTCTTGACAGGTTCTGACCTTTTCTAAGACACTTACAGTGAAGAGATAACATGTCAAAATTTTTTTCTTGAGGGTCTCTGGTATGGGATTTGGAACTGGGTATGCTGAGTAGAAGGTATCCACTCATTGTAATTCATCTGGAACACTTTGTAATCTCGAGTTTCCCTATCTCTCTCTAAAAATAATTAATGCTTCACAAAAGGTAATACTTCTTGAAGTAAATTTAATTTAAAAATCTATTTTAAGTGATAGTGAGGTGATGACATACTTTTTAGTAAATGGTAGATATTCAAAATATTCTGAGAAACTGGTTGTATGTGTCTGCATTTTGTGTGCATGTGTGAGTGTTTTAAATTCAAGAACCCACACAAAGGAGAGAAAACCATAGCAATTTTGTACTTTTTCAGGAATGCTGTTGATTATATTGATAACTTCTGCCTAAGCTTATTAATCTAGCATCTTTAATTAAAGTGGATAATGATAAAGTGTATTTATTTAACAGAAAATGTTTATGAAAGGAACATAACTTTCTGGCTTCATTTGTGGGGACAGAGTAGTCCGATTGTTTATATATCTGCTGTAGTTACGGTGATGTGTGAACATGGTAGGACGAGCCTTTTGCTGAAGATTTTGATAAACTCATTAAATAATATAAAAATCCTCAATCTTTATCTTAATTTTTTTTTAATAAAACAAAACCTATGCAGGTAAATTTTGTTCCAGCCTTTGGTTTAGCATATTCTGCAATATGCTCTACTGCTGATCTTTTTGAGCATAATGGAAGTCACAACTACAGTTCATATAACTATACTGAAAAAGGTAAGATTTTCATCCATGCATTCAGTAACAATTATTTTTAGTACCTACTGTGTACCAGTCACTGTAAATAATGAGTTATAAAGTAGACATGATTATAACTCTCATGAATAGTTACTCTGACACTTTTTCTGTAAAGGGACAGACAGACAAATATTTAACATCTGATTGAGGTGTTGTTATAGAAAATCATACAAGACACAGCATAGCCCACTTTTGTTGAGGTTGTGTGTGTATTTGAGATGATACTTAAACTGGGACCTAAGGAATGAGCAACCAGAAGATTATTCCTGAGAAATAGATAATGCATTCATAGACCCTGAATTGGGGGAAAGCGTGGAAGAGTTAAAGCGTGAGAGGAGGCAGGTGAGCTCCAGCAGGAGCATCCTGAGATGAGATAGCAGACAGGGACAAGGCTACTTCGTGCAGGGCCTTACAGGCCACAGTTAGGAATCTGGGATTGTGGTGAACGTAAAGAGATGCCAGTGAAACGTTTGGAAAGTGTTAACATTCATATTTCATTTTGAGTACACTGCCCTGGTATTGTCATCAAAAAAGTTTTGGGCATGTCAAAAATGGAAGCAGACAGGCTGAGGATGATGCTACGAGGAGAGACTCATGTCTGGGATCTACCGAGACAGGGATTTGATAGCCTCTCATCCACTCCATTATACTATGTGAGTCACCTTCATTTAACTAAAAACAGAAGGCACTAGCATATGAATTGATTTATATAGTCTAAATTCATTTTAAAGAATTTGCTTTTCTAAAGGATTTGGGGCATGTCCTTCAAGGGTTTCTTTTCTGCTCTTTGTTTAACTCACTCTTTTGTTTCAGTTCTTGTGGTTATTTTTGTTGAGTGTAATTAATGACCAATCTCCCACACTATTAAATAATTTTCTATAGTGTTATGGTTTTAAGCATAAAATGTCACTGTGTAAACACCTATATTTAACTAATGCTTATTTTTGAATTCTGTAGTTGTTTTCAATGCTCCACTATAATAAATAACTTTTCTATAATTTTCTGTTAACAAAATCTCAGTGCCTATCCTTATGATCTCTTGAGGATATACGTATTATTTGTGTAAAACCATCACTTTCTCAGAAACAAATATCCATCATTACTATGACAAAACCCACAGAATAGTATGTTTGATTATCGTCTGAGAGGAGGTTGTAGAAGTTGTAGAGCAGTTGCCTGGGTTCACTCATTACTGAATGACTCACTGCTATACTTCAGAAGTGCCCCCCAACCAAATTAGAAGGTGATTCAAATTTGTATCTCAACAGTCAACTTAATAAAAGAGTATTATATTATCAGGCAGTTTCAGGATTATTAGCAAATAATTGGAACTACAAATATTAAATACACAATTGGTAAGGCCTTCCTACTCTAATCTCCTCCTTCTAAACCAGGTCATGATTTGGAAAACAATTAGCAAATATTCACCCCTTGGTTGCCTTCCTTATGCAGCAGATTTAAAACCATATGGTGAGGGAAACTATTTTGCAAATATGTATCTAAGAATAGATTTATCTATGTGTTTAAAATCAAATTTTGTATACAGTATTTTTTATATATGTATATATATACATACATATATACATATACACACCGTTTTATCTAACTGGTAGCTTTGTGAATTTCTACCTGATTTAAAGGCTGGATCAAAATAAATAATGATGAAAGAGTCTAACAGACCTTGGAAAAGATAAAAAATTTTAAAAAGTCAGGGAGCTTCTGCTCCCTTAAAACAGTACCAGGTTTAGTTTTCAAAGTCTTATTAGTTTTAATTTTGGTAGCAGAAAACTAAAATAGGAAACCCTGGGGCAGAAATCTTATGGAATCTGTGTCTCTCACTTGTCAAAAATATAAAAAATGGACAAGCTTCAGCTTTACTCATGCACAACTCTAATATATGCTTTGGGAAAAGAAGTTTTGTGATTCGTGTGTTTAGAAACACTCACAATGTGGGAATTAAATAATTATTATTAAATTGATACTGATTGATTTAATAATGTTAATATAGCTCACGTTTTTAAAGCCCTTTTAAAAGCACCAGTCCTTGTGATCATAATGCTAATCAACATTAGCATAATCCTGGCTTAAAATGAATCTTATAATCAAGTATCAATTTGTAACACAGACATAAGCTTAGTCTCTGTTTGAAGCAGGAGTGAAGTAGGAAGGGGCTGTTGGCGCTAAACCTACACCCTGCTGCCACCTTCACCCCAGCACATCCCAGCCCCAGCCCTCAGCTCTTAGTTCCTGAAGTCATCTGCTGAGCTGTGCAGCATAGTGGAGCACAGCTGGAAAGCCATGGCAACCTGTGCAGGGTAGATGACACTAATGGAGGGCCCTCTATTTCGTTTCCAGATAAAGAAAATCAATCTCGGAGAGAACAATTACCACAGAGTTAGTGAGAGGAAGTAGTAGGGGGAAAAAGGTGTTTTGTGGGTAATAGAATTCTCTTTTCACTATTATTAGGTTTCATTTACATGTTGAGGTTTTATGTGTGGTATGTGGTGTGTGTGTGTGTGTTTTATGGTGAAAGAAACAAGTAGCATAGAATGTGAATAAAGATCTAGCTATGAAAACTTTGGCAAGTCACTTTACCAACCATAAAATACAATTATGAATAAATCCCAGCATATCTGAAATTATATTATCATTTTTTGGAAAAGTTAAAAATTATCCTTTGGGAGGCTAAGGCACATGCTAGGAGTTCAAGACAAGCCTGGGCAACATAGCAAGAGTCCTTCCATACAAAACAAACAACCAAAAAAACACCTTTTTTTTGGTTTTTTGTTTTTTGTTTTTAAATTAGCCAGGCCTGTGGCCCACACTTATAATCCCAGCTACTCAGGAGGCTGAGATAGGAGTAGCATTTGAGCCAGGGAGTTGAAGGTTATGGAAAGCTATGATCATGCTACTGTACTCCAACCTGGGCAACAGTATAAGACCTTATCTCTTAAAAAGAAAGAAAAAAAAGAATTAACATTTTATTATGAAAGTTTTATTTTTAAATGAAAATCCTAACATCTAATGCATATGGCATATCATTGCTATTTCTTCTTCTTTTGTTACCAAAAATATATTGATAAAAAAAATTTAAAGGTCAGGGAGTTATTTTCTAATTTTTTTCTGATTGATCACTGTTAGTATATAGAAATGCAAGTAAATTTCATGTGTTGACTTTGTATCCTGCTACTTTGCTGAATCTATTTATTCATTTTATTAGATTTTGGAGGTTTTCTACATATTATAAGATCATATTATCTGTGAACAGAGATAATTTTACTTTCCTCCTTTTAATTTACATTTTTTTCTTTTCCTTTCCTAAGTGCCCTGGCCATAGCTTTTAGACAAACAACCCTATTTATGAATGCACAAAAAGATTTTAAAAGGCGTTTTCAAAGATGATAATGCAAATGGCCAGTAGACACACTAAAAGATGTTCAGAATCATAAATCATTAGAGAAATTAGAATTCAAACCACAAAGAGATAACAGCCCACACTCATTAGGCTGCTATAAAAAAAAAATGTGGACAGGATGTGGTGAAATTGGAACTCTTTAGCACTATTGATAGAATGTAAAATTCTACAGCAGCTGTGAGAAACAAAATGGCAATTCCTAAAAATAAAATAAAAATAGATTTACCATAGGATCCAGCAGTGGCACTTCTGGGTATATACCTTAAAAATTGGAAGCAGGATCTTGAGCAGATATTTGAATACCCATGTTTATAGCGAAATTATTGACAATAGACAAAACATTGAAGCAACCCATGTGTCCATCACCAGATGAATGGATAAACAAAGCGTGGTGTACACATATGATGGAATTTTGCTCAGCTGTAGAAAAGAAGGAAATTCTGACATATGCCACAACATAGATCAAATTTGAAGACATTATACTAAGCGAAATAAGCCAGTTACAAAAAAAAACTATATAATTTCACTTATATGAGATACCTAAAATAGTCAAAAATAATAGAAATAGCAGGTGGTACCTGTGGCTCAAAGGAATAGGGTGCTGGCCCCATATACTGGAGGTGGCAGGTTCAAATCCAGCCCTAGCCAAAAACTGCAAAAAGAAAATAATTACAATAATAAAATAGAGATAGAAAGTAGAATGGTGGTTACAGGGGCTGGGGGAGGAGCAATGGACAATTATTTTTTAATGGGTAAAGTATTTCAGTTTTGCAATATGAAAATAGTTCTAGAGATAGATGGTGGTGATGAATGCACACTGAATTATATACTTAAAAATGGTTAAATTGGCATATATAATATTATATGTATTTCACCACAATACAATAATTTAAAAAATAAAAGCAAAGGAGGAATTATTTTTGCCACTCTGGATCCTTGATAGATTTTTAAATAAATCATAAAAAAGGACAATATCATTCATTAAATATCATTTTGCTCAGAAGTTTTCCCGTCTTTACCTAAATAATGTTAGCATGTTTCCATGTACTAGACATACAATTCCAGCATTTGTTTGTTCAGCATGCTTTTTCAAAACAACTGATTTTTAATGATGTGCTGCCATATTTAAGGGAAAAAGAGAATTCCTGGACATAAGCAGCTTGCAGGGAGAATTTTTTTTTTGCAACTAAAGCCTTCAGAGATAGGCACCTGTGCACTCTTGGCAACTGCTCAAATCTCAAATCAAACTCAAGCCAGTTTTGGTTGTTGTATGTGTTGACACCCGAGAGAAAGCAATTTGTAAGAAAACTAGACCTTTTTCTCATCAACTAACTACTGTGAAGCTATGTACTTTAACCTCATTTGCAAACATATTCTATAAAAAGTGTTTAAATTGTTGCCCAACAATTGACTTTTTATATTTTTATCAGCAGAAAATAACCAGAATTTCAAGATGTAAATTATCAAAACCCATGTGGCGATAGAATCAAGTAAAACACACACCATGCATCTCCCCTTTCTTGTGCTGCTTGTTCTAAATCTTTCAAATACAGATTCTCAGAGAGAAAGAACTTTTTCTTACTTTGTGGGTCTTCATCGTGGAGATAACAAGACTCTGGCAGTCATGAAGTAGCAGTCTCATGCTCTCATTAATGCCAGGGGCTTAAGGAACAGGAAATCTCATGGGAATCTCAGCTCTGTGCTCATTTTGCTTTTGTTTTATTTTGTGTTTGCTTTGTTAGGTAAGCAAAAGTATCTAAACAGCCTTTCAGCTGGTTTGGAGGAGCAAGGGATCATTCTCATTTTCATACCTGTGCAGTGCTGTTACTGACTCTCCGTATTTTCCTTTTAATATGAGTGGCTTGTTATTTTTTAGCAGAAAAAACTCTTGTAAAACAAATACCTATTCAAATCTAAGTGGTTCATGTGAATCCTAGCTTGTCTGCTTAGTAATTTATTTCTATATAAATTATAAAATAAAATGGAAAACACATTTTCAAGAAAGCAAAATCAAATTATAACCCTTTTTACCTTCCTTCCTTTTTTCCCATCCTTCACTCTTTCTTCTCTCCCTTCCTCTTTCTCTCTCTGCCATTACCTCTTTCCCCCTCTTTTCCTCTCTCCATCCCTACACCTAGTCCTCACTCTTCTCCCTTTCTAGCATGAAATGTATGATTTTCACATTCCTGAGCCTCAGTTTCATTATTCATGCAAAGAGGTTACTGCACCAGGCAATGTCAGAGGTCCCTTCAACACTGGCTTGCAATGACCATGATTGCATCCGTGTCCTTGTTCGTGGTAAGTGGGTGTTGTTACTATGTGATCTTGATGGTCAATTTCCCTTACAAAGACCTTGAGACAACAACAAAACAATGTACACACACATACATACATACCCCTGCTTATCTTTTAAGCTAACTTTGTGATAAGAACCCAGATTTTATATGAAATCTCAATTTTAGGTCTTCCTTAAACCTGAATTTTATTCATAAGAATCTCAATTGGGAAATATATTTAAACATTTAACACTATTCAAAAACTCCATATCAGATTCAAAAAAAATAAGTTGCATAGACCATTTTCCACAACACAGTTGAAATAAAATATTGTAAAACTGTCCACACTATCATAAGAAATCACATTCAATAGGATGAATATAATGCCTTCTTTCAGAAAAGAAATATAAGGTGGGTATTTAAATTGTATTGCCTTGCAGTTCGGAAAGATGAGATGGCTGAACTCTGTGTAAAGGAATCACTTGAGCAAGAACTTGGACAAGTAAATGATCTCATAGCAGAAGCACAGAAAATAACTAATAATCTGCAAATGGGTGCACTGCATTAATTTTTTTCACTCGTTTTCAGGAAGTTTTAATTTTGAATACATTAGCCATGAGTTCAGTATGAATGCCTACATGCAAATATGCCACATGAAAATATTGTTTTTGACAAGTGCCCAGGGGGAGTTTAAGGTGATCGGAGCAATGAGGTGATTACTGAAAGTCTGCCCTGTGTTCTTATGGTCACTTGGTATACAGTGATTATGACCGTAAAGCAGATGAAATTTATTTCTACTAATGTTTATACAATCTTTAAGAGGAACTATTTAGAAATTCAGGCACCATCCATGAGTCTTTTTTTTTTCTTTTGAGACAGAGTCACAGAGTCTCACTATGTCACCCTCAGTAGAGTGCTGTGGTGTCACACAGCTCACAGCAACCTCAAACTCTTGGGCTCAAGCAATTCTCTTGCCTCAGCCTCCCAAGTAGAAGGGACTACAGGTGCCCACCACAATGCCCAGCTATTTTTTTGTTGTAGTTGTCATTTGGCAGGCCTGGGCTGGTTTTGAACCTACCAGACCTGGTGTGTGTGGCCAGCGTACCAGCCACTGAGCTATAGATGCCATGCCCAGGAGTCTTATTTTCTAAGTTCTCCATTCTTTGTGAACTGCAAAGCAGGCTGCATTCCTTTGTCTTATTGAAGGACTCTAGGTTGGGGAGCAGAAGGCCCTCTTCCTACTTGAGTGACTTTGAGAGTGTTGGGACGCATCCCTAGGCTTGAGTTTTCTCATGTATAAATAAAAGAATAATACCTTGAAGGCTTTTTAAAATCTACCAGTCCATATTCCAACTAATAATAACGATAATGCTCAAGATATTTTGAATATTTCTTATTTGCCAGTGCAGTGTATTAAGTGCTCCAGAAAGTGATTAAACACATAGCAATAAATATTTGTAGTATTTGTATTTCCTTGTTTTGTATAAGAAAAGTGAAATTAAAGGAGACACATGATTTGTACAAGAATAACTTATAAGTGACTGACCATATTTGAACCCTGGATCGTTACTGGCAAACATGAGTGCTGATCTTACCTAACAGTTGCTGAGCACTGCCTCCCTTTATAGATAAGGTGACCAGATGTCCTGTTTTTGGCAGGACAGTCCCAATTTTTAACAATTTGTCCCACATCCTGCAGCATTTTTAAAAAGTCCCAATTTTTGGAAAGAATGCACGACAAGCTAGAGAACATGGGAGAACAGGAAGGGAATATACAGTTTTCCACTGTGGCTATTTCACCAGGATATGAGTTTTATATTATTTTTATTAATTTTATAATGTTAAACTTTAATGATAACAAATAATTGTCGAGAACTGCTTATAGAAGTTTGCATTGTTGTCAGCCCCCCCCAATGGTGTCCCACTTTACCAATATTAAAATCTGGTCACCTTATTTATAGACCACAGGGCTGTTTAGAGAACTTTAAGAAGGAAGTAAAATAAACAGATGGCTTCTATTTTCTGTGTTTCTTCCCCTCCCTCCCTTTCTCCCTCTGTGTCTCCCACTACTCCCTAGTTTATTTTTCCCAATCAAGGAGTGGGCTCCCTGTACAGTAGTTCAGATGCACATTGTTTTACAAGTTTTTGTTCTGCTAGAATGCCTTGGCCAACTGAGATTTTATTAGAATGAATCTTATGGTCTGCTTGCTTCCACAGGGAGTTATGGATAAGACTTAGGTGGGAGCTTATTTGGAAAATTATACTGATTCATTACACAGTAATATAAGGAAAAGACTAACAGTTAATTATAATGAAATTAAGCATCTTCTTAAAATAGAACCATACTCTGCTTCCTCTTTCCCCTCCTCCGCCTTTCCCTCTGGCATGTGTCATTTCACACCTTCCTACTTATTTTGTTATCAACTGCAAATTAGCAGGAACCCTTAGGAAAATTTGCAAGTGTTGGCACCCAATCCAAATTTCCTTTCTCAAGTCATTTGCTGTGCTGTGGCCTTAGAAATCACTCCTCTGTGATGAGCAGAATCTTGGCATAGGAAACTAGGTGAGCTGAGAAACCCAAATCCTTACCTTTAATTCTGTGCAATCATTTTCCCCCAAATAGTATTATTCATTAAGAAGCAATAATAACCTTTGAATAGCAGCTTTATACATTAGTAGTTACCCTTCAGCCCCATACTGCTGAGTTACAGAGAAGTTAATTTTCTATATCGTAAGTGATTTGTTCTATTATCTTACCTTGGCTCTGAATCTCTTTATATACATACACACACATATGTATATAGCCCATATTCCTATATGTAAGAAATGCATATATATAGCCCTAGAACCAAAAATGTATTAATATGCTATTCTCTTGCTTATAACACTTAGGCCCTGCAACTGGAGATTCATTGAGTGAACTGCACCCAATACAGATGTGGAGAGATTAATTGAGATTGTTGCTGGTGGTTAACTTGTCTTGAATACAGAGCCCAAAACTCCAAAAGCCAAATTTCAGTACTACAACAAACTTTGCAAATCATTATTTAACAGAGTTTTGAATGGCTTTCATGTGGGCTAATGTTTAAAGGAAGGAAGAATTAAAATAACTCCTTCACAATACCTTTTTATCTAGAAACATGTGTATCTTAGGTGTATATTTAACTTGATCATTACAGAACAATTAGGAAATAGCAAGAAGAAAATTTGGTTGGGGAGTTCTGCAGATGGCTTCATGTTTGTCAAGAAATGCCAGAGCAAATCTTCTAAAGTATACAGCATCACGATCCAGTGAAGATCGAGCTGGGAGAGATTTTTTTCACCTATTTTTTTGTTGTTTTTGTTGTTGTTTTGTTTTGTTTTAAATTTTTGGTTGGTTATTTGTTTTCTTTGGTTTTATTTGAAACCATGGCTTTGTGATTCAGAGGTGAAGAAAAATATAGGATGCGTAACAGGATTAGCAAGGTAATATATCATGGGGGATAAAGCTGGACAGGTAGGTAGTAGTCACACATACCAGAAAATCTTGAAAGTAAATCAGATATTCAAATTTTATTCTATGGGCTATAATACATCAAGACAATTTTAGAAACAGAAAAAGATAAAATAGGAATGGATTGTTAGGGCAGGAAGGAATTAGACTATGGAGAAACATTAGAAAGCCCATGGCATAATTAGGAATTAAGGGAGTCCACTGCCTTGTCAGTAGTCAATCATTTAATAAATAATTTTTGGTTGAATGAATAAAGGAATGAGCTAACCTTTAATTTGCACATAGTTCTAAAATAAAAAGGAAAAAAGAAAAATAGTCCATATAACAAAGATGGCTTAAATAGAGAAATATCTTTTATTTATTTATTTATTTATTTGAGACAGAGTCTCACTGTGTCACCCTTGGTAGAGTGCTATGGTGTCACAGTTCACAGTAGCCTCAAACTCTTTGGCTTAAGCGACTCTCTTGCCTCAGCCTCCCAAGTAGCTGGTACTATAGGTTCCCAGCACAACACCTGGCTATTTTTGTTGTTGTTGTTGTTGTTGTAGTTGTCGTTGTTTCGCAGGCCTGGGCTAGGTTCAAACCCGCCAGCCCCAGTGTATGTGGCTGGCACCCTAACCACTGAGCTGTGGGTGTCAAGGCAATAGAGTAACATATTGTATTCTAAAGAAAATCATGTCTATTTTCAATTGGCAATTAAAACTCCTACAGTAATACAATACTTCTAGTTTTTATTTCTCATATGTGTGCATTTAGCCTATGTGGTACTACAAAGCTAATGGTGATAGAGATAAACCTGATACATTCTTTAAAGGAGAAAATGCTAGCTAGATGAATAATTGGTGAGCCCAGTACTAGAAAGAATGTGTTAAATTGAATTACAGGTGACGTGACAGTAAGACCTCCAGGTAGAGGTATTGAGGACTGTACTCCCCTGAGAAGATAGGAATGAAGACACAGTTGAGGGTTACTGTGAGAGAAGTTTCAGAAGGATCATTCATTTTAAGGGACCCAATTCTATTTCAATTAATAGGGCATGTATTAATATAACAATGTTAAATAGTAATGCCATGTTGTTAAAACCGAATGACAAATAAAACAGCTTAAGTTAAAATATATAAGTTACTTTAATATATATTTATAATGTTCTTTAAAAGTTTTAAGCTTGAAGAATATTAAAATATCAGTGAACCTAAACAAGAGCTTCTGCCTACCAATCCCAGGCAGAGATTTGTTCTTAAATGGTACCTTTATATACCTCCTGAAAATAAAGGCACATTCCTTTTCAATGAGTTAGCTCTCTTTTAATTTAATTGAGAATTAAATCTCCTCTGACCTGTTCCAAATGAAATTCCTCAATCAAAAGTTCATATGCCAAGCTCAAAGGTGGAGTCCTCCTGGAATTTTACACTGGGAAAAAAAAAAAAGTCAGTTCAGCTTCCAGTCTTGACAGCCATGTTCTCCCATACATTTCAGCAACTATGACTTTATATTCCAAAGGTCTTATACCTCTAAGAGAGCTGAAATGATTCAGCCCTGCCATGGTGATAGTAGGAAAATGTCATTATGCAAAGTGAGATTACAATAAAGAGCTGATTGTCAAAATTTAGCCCAAATGCAAGTGCTCAAATGATCCAAGTTTCCCTGTCATAATTCAAAAGAGTCAGATCCTTTCTAGTTGTACATTTTCTTTTTTTATTAAACCATAGCTGTGTACAACAATGCAATCATGGGGTACAGTGTGGTGTTTGATATACAATTTGAGATATTTTCATCAAACTGGTTATCTTTTTAAAATTATATTCAGTTAGTAACATAATTATATATGTCATCTTAAGCATATAAAAAGTATTCTAGTTGTCTGTAAATGCATTTAAACTGTGTGGTAGCTTGACAGTGATCTTTAAAAATTCACTTAGTGACTATATTAGATGCTTGGTTTTCCAAAAAAGAAAAAAAAAGCAACTCAAAATAAACCCTACTGATTAAAATGCATTAAAAATGTCTCCTGGGATTTTATAGACTGTCATTAAATATCCCTTTAAAAAATTTGTGTTGAAGAAATATGTT
>CAUYQV010064368.1:0-80377 GCA_963574575.1 Galagoides demidoff
CCGCCAAACAACAATGATGGCTGCAACTAAAAAATGGCTGGGCGTTGTGGCGGGTGCCTGTGGTCCCAGCTACTTGGGAGGCGGAGGCAGGAGACTCCCTTGAGCCCAGGAGTTGGAGGTTGCTATGAGCTGTGATGCCATGGCACTCTACCCAGAGGGATAGCTTGAGGCTCCGTGTCAAAAAAAAAAAAAAGAATAAAAATAAAGCATGCTTTAATCTATTAAGAGATTAAGGATAATGCCCCAAATTTCCAAGTATAATTCATTTAAAGGAATCAACACAGATGGGCTTTCTTCTGCTGACCTTGTTTGGAGCCATTGCTGAATTTCAGAGTAGTGCATGCATAACCGTATCATGGGGTTGTTGGCCTCTTTCAAAGCATCGGTGCAGCCAAAACATGGCTGTTTTGCCCCTGGATATCATAGAGAACAAAACCACAGATAGACAGGAAATAAGGCAAAGGGGAGAGAAAGAAAATGGAGGAAAGGAAGGAAAGAAGATAAAAAGAGGGAGAGAAAAAGAAAGATAAAAGAGAGATCATGATGTGTTTTCCAGAATGAGATTATGGCGGAGAAGAGCTACTTCAATGGCCTATACCCCCTGCGAGGACGGCCTGGCACCGGGAGGTCTTTGGGAAGGGATGTCATGTTCCCGGTTCACCTGCCTACAAAAGTGGGTCCAGCCACACTCGTTCCATGCTCTGTGTCCCTGCGACTTCTTTAAGTTAGCCACCAGCCTCTCAATAGCAGCAGCAAAGCCTACCCAAAGCTTCTACTGCTAAAACCCAGTACGTCCCTTCCCAAATTGACTCCAGAGTCCTGAGCTTATGAGAAATGTTGAAGAACAGAAGCAAAATAGGTGTCTCCATGTAGAGGGGGTTTTATAGGGATGATGGAAACTTTGGAATAGAAACTAGAAACCCCATGTCTGACACGGTTCAAGAAAACCAAACACTGTGCCCTAGCACCACTGTTATTTTACTTTTTTTGCACCGTGTAAGAAGGGGTCCAAACACTCGTGCTGACAGTACGCATAGTCTCAAATAGCAGTTAGATGAAGGCCAAGTCACATAAGCTGATGCTGACACAATTAGATTCACGGTTGCCAACAGCCTGTCAGGTCTGACACCAGGCCCCTCTTGGAGACCCCCTCTTTACGTTGCAGATGCTCTGGTGCTGTGTTACATTTAATAGGTGGGATGGCCAGAGAGAAAATCAGAAACCACTGCTGATGCGCTGTTTATTTCTCAGTCATTTTGAGTTAAATTGCTGTGACTTGAATGTCAGCAGCGTTTGGGATGTGGTAGTGAAATAAAATCCATACCCAGTGTGCCAAGACAAATTTCAGAAAACCCCAAAACACAATTGTCTTGGTTTCTTGCTGGCTGTGTCTGTGCACATGCAAATAGTAGCTGGTTGATTGCCCTCCAAGCTTTCGGTGGGTTGCTTGTCTTGCTGCACTCTGGGGGATGTCTAATGAACCCCAAGCCTCTTCCCTCAAAGCTGGGGATGTCAGGAATGAGGGGCCACTGCACACTCATTAAGCATGTCAGAAGTCCACACTAATCATTGCTGAGCTGCAGAAGGATGGTCATTTCTGGAAAGGGAAAGGGGGAGTTTGTTCTGTCTATTGAGGAGCTTGGGAATAAGCTCCTGGGGAGGCCACTGGGGCGGACAGTGGCAAGAGGCAGAAATGTATGGGATGTGGAAGACCCTGGGCAACACTGCTATTGCCAAAGTGCCTTTCGTGGGGGAACTTTCACACTGTGTGAGCCCCAGGTCTCCAAATCAGAGCGACTTTGCTGACGAGTATCAGAAATAGTGAGCCTTGTATGAAAGTTCTCCAAGCTTTGTTGCAAGGTTAAATAAGCAGATCCCTACTACAGGAGGACCCACTTCTTTGCAGAGTGTGTGTTTCTTTATTGCAACCATGCTCTGATGCCTGTGTTGGTATTTTTTGCCCAGAGCCATATTCATGCCTGCGACTCAGGGGACTCCTTTAAAGAGAAGGCAGGATATTGTAGGGAAAAGCCAGGAGCTTTTGATTAAAAGGCCAACCTCTCCTTCACCTTCGCCAAATGTCATTCACTTTCTTGGCTTCTAATTTCTTTATCTGTGAAATGGGGATTAAAAACAACTTCTCTGTAGAGAATGTATGTATGTAAAGCTATTATCAAATGGGAAGGAGGTCAGGAAGAATTATTGAGTCTACGGTGAGATTAAGCCTTTCTTTTCAGTGTGGGGATGGTGGGATGGACACATTTTATTTATCCCTAGCTAGTTCATGACACTGAGTAATTTTGACAGAAGTCAAGTTCATTCTGATCGAACCATCATAGTCTAGGGCAAAAGTTTTTGAACTCAAGTGTAAAAAAGAATCACCTGGTATTCACCCAGTAGGCCTAGGTTGGAGCCAAGTAACAAGCATATCATTAAGCCTCCCTCCCCTCACCCCACCCCAGGTGATTCTGATGCAGGTGGTCAGTGAGCAAGGGTCTACCATGTGGGATTGAGGGGAGATAATGATGCATGGCAGAACTGGAGATGAGCTGGGAGGCCATCTAGCTCACCCCGACCCCAGATTCAGGAAGCCTCTGCTGCTTGCTTCTGGGATACAGTGAATCTTGTGAATACAGGAATTCTGCCAGTGAGGTGGAAGCCCACAAACTTGAGAGTTAGTTTCTTTCTTTTTCTTCACTCTTCTAAATTATTAGAAAATTCTTTATGTATATTGAGCCAAACATGACTCCCTGTCTCCACTGAAAGTAAGAACTTCCTATATGCAAATCCCTGAAATATTTGAAGTCCTGCCCCCAAGTCTTCTCTTCTTCAGGCTAAGTGTTACCAGTTTCTTTCAGCCAGGGGTTCTCAGTCCTGGCTGTGCGTTAAAGTCCTCTGAGGAACTTCTAAGTCCACCCCAGTCCAATTACCCAGGCTCCGAGGGCTCGGACTCCGGCATCAGTATTCTCAAAGCTCCCCACCTGACTGCAGAGTGCAGTCCAGGCAGACAACCAGTGCAAGTCACAGAGGATTTCTGTTTTTCCATTTTCAGAGCATCAGAGCTTTTGTGTTGCTGCAGTTTCCTCTTTTCTCTGTCTTGCCCGTTTTTCCTCCGTATAAGGCCTGGTCAGAAGTTTGGATGCATCTTTGTCTTTCTATTTGACTTTGTGGATTTCTTGTCTTCTGTCCTTTATCTCCGTGGTTCTCAAACATCAGAGTACATAAGAGTCATCCAGAGAACTTGCTAACGTGCAGACCCCCGTCTCCACTCTTTGAGAAACGTTGCTGCATAGGCCCCGGTATACCCACTGCCATCCACCGGAAACTGCTCTGCTTTGTAAGCCTTTACCACCTTTCCCCTGGGAGGGAGCTTGGATTTGAAGTTCAAGTAAATGATGACTACTCATGCAGGGGACACAAGACCTCCTCACCACTAACCTTTCCTTTCATGCCCACACCTTTTGGGTTTCACTTTGAACTTCTGTTCTTTCTGGCTTATCTTGGAAATTCCCAAGGACCCTGAGACCAGGGCCAGGTTTCTGGGGTTCTGGTCAGTGGTGACGCCAAGAAAGCTGCTGTTTGACAGTATAATCTCTTCTTCTCCCCTCCCCTCTACTAATCTGCTTGTTACTTTTTTTTTTTTTTTGAGGCGGAGCCTCAAGCTGTCCCCCTGGGTAGAGTGCCATGGCATCACAGCTCACAGCAACCTCCAACTCCTGGGCTCATGTGAGTCTCCTGCCTCTGCCTCCCAAGTAGCTGGGACCACAGGCGCCCGCCACAACGCCCGGCTATTTTTTGGTTGCAGCCATCATTGTTGTTTGGCAGGCCGGGGCTGGATTTGAACCCGTCACCTTAGGGCTGGCGCCTTAGCCACTTGAGCTACAGACGCCAAGCCTCTGCTTGTTATTGTTGACTAGCACTAGTTTCACCAGTTAGGAGTCAACCAGTATCTTTTCTCACAGTGGTTCCCAAACTGATGAGTTGGTGCATCAGACTCCCCTGGATAATTTGTATTTACCACAGATTCTCAGGTTAACGCTGTAGGTCTGGAACCCCACTTTGAGAACCAGAACCCTAGCGGTGGTAGGCTGCCTGCTTTAGCGAATGCAGCAAATATCCATCGGGCCTTCCCCCAAGCATTTCAACACATCGCCTATTTTTATTCCTGCTGGTTTGGTAGGTAACCAACCTACTAGGGAATAAACAATAGTGGTTGAAGCATGGCACTCCCTAAGGGCTGAATGCTGACATCCTTGGGGTATTTCCTGCAGGCCCCAAATCTCCACCCTCTGTTGGAGTTCGTCACATGGATGATGTTATAAGACTTTCTTCAATTTTGTTTTATCACTGGCCTTTATTTTTTTTCCTAATGTGAGCATTTGAGTGGGAGGTGGAATTGCATGAAAAAGAGATGTTGGAAGGTTAAAAGATTCCCTCGTCCCCCTTTCTCGGGTTGGGGATAATAGTAACATAGGTGAGATGGTAAAGGATGGTGGTGGAGAGTCTGTGACAACTGTGGTGACTGTGATTTCTCCCTATTCGGGGAGAGCAGTGAGGACATATAGAGTCGTTTATCTGGAGCTTCTCTGGTTCTTTGTCTCCAGTTCTCATCAAGTTTGCCAGGCAGTGGGAGCACTTCTCCCCCTGGGAGCATTCAGGGAAGGCCCAGTGACCTCTGGGCAGCTTTGTCGCAGGATGGGGAGGGAGGCAGGGAAGGACCTGAGTGGAAATTTGTGCCACACCCAGGGCTCCAACTTTCCATCTACTCCCTTATGTAACCCTAACAACACAATTCTATACATATGAAGTAGAAAATTACTTACCTCATTATACAGATGAAGATATAGGCTCAGGAAAGGAAGACGTGTTCCTGTTGCTGCATAGCTAGGAGCTGGTGGATTTGGGATTAGAATTCTGATAGCCTTAAAAGTCCTTCAGTGCATCAAGATCCTATAACTAGATGGGGCTCAGATAGGGGAAGTTACAAAATTTGCAGAGCCCTTGTGCAAAACCCAGGCACTGTGACACAAGCATGTAATCCTAGCACTTGGGGAGGACTAGGAGGATGGACAGCTTGAGCTCAAGAGCTAGAGACCAGCCTGAGCAAGAATGAGACCCCGTCTTACTAAAAATAGAAACGTTAGCTGGGTGTTATGGTGGGCACGTGTAGTCCCAGCTACTAAGAGGCTGAGGCAAGACGATCACTTGAGCCCAAGAGTTTGAGGTTGCTGTGAACTGTGATGCCAGCGCACTTTACCCAGGCTGACAGAGTGAGACCCTCAAAGGGAAAAAAAGAAAAGAAAATCTGGGATGAGAAAAATTACTATTGAAAATTCCAAAACACAGAGCTTTATCTTTTGTTCTGCAGTGCTCTTTCTTTCTCCAACGGTAATGGTTTGTCATGTGCTATTAGATGATACCACATGGGCATGGGTACATTACCAGTGATAGCAGACTCTCTCAGGCCCCTGGGGCCTTGCCCTGCAACAGGGTGCAGGCAGCCCACCCACTGCTGGGGTTCCCAGCCTCAGCCCCAGAGTGATGCCACGTTGAGCCACTCCCTTCTGTGGGACTGCTTCTCCAACCCACAGGATATCAAATCCTGCACTGGGACATGCTCCGTCCCTGGGTTAGGAGTGGGTGAGAGCCATGCCCTCTGATGTTGCCCACTGACCATGCAGCTATTCCCTCCCCGCTGGGGGTGGGAATAGCTGCCCCTGTGCCCTGCTGAATCGGCACAGGTTATGTAGCTGACCCTGTCTCTTCCAGGGGTGGAGGACGACAGTGGTTGCTGAGTTAGCCAGGGAAGGTCAGGTGAGACTGCAGAGGTTGGAGCATCCTAGGGAAGTGGACAGGTCACAGGGGCGGGCCAGCAGAGGAGCCTCGGTTCCTCCTCCTAAGCCCTCTTTGCATGCTCTCTACCCATCAGACTTCACTTATAAAACATAAATTCAAAGATAAAGTTATTAAGGATTCCAACATGGTGACCATACACCATTAAACTCAAGTGGGGGGCATTTCTGAGCATGGGGACCCTCCCTGTGCACTTGCTCTGGTTACGCACCTACGAAGCCAGCTGTGGACCACAGAGAAAAACTTCTTTTGGGGGAGACAGAGTCTCATTTTTTCACCCTCGGTAGAGTGCCATCACGTCATAGCTCACAGCAATCTCAAACTCTTGGGCTCAAGCGATTCTCTTGCCTCAGCCTCCCTAGTAGCTGGGACAACAGGCACTTGCCACAATGCCTGGCTATATTTTTGTTTGTTTGTTTTAACAGGTCCGGGCAAGGTTCAAACCCACTACCTCTGGTGCATGTGGTGGGCGTCCTAACCACTGAACAACCGGTACCCAGCCGGGGTCTCACTCTTGCTCTGGCTGGTCTTGACTACTGAGCTTAGGCATTCAACCCGCCTTGGCCTCCCAGGATGAAAAATTTTTAAGGAAAGTTTTCAGAGTTCAGAGTGCTTATAAAGAGAGAAAAGAATATCCAACAAGTGCTTAAATTATTTGGAACAGATATAGGTCAACGTACAATGTTTATAAAATAGCGTGAGTAGAGATTAATGACTCTTTAGATTTCCTCAGGTTTTTATCCCCACTCCACTCCCCTAAATTTTATTTAGCAAGGACACATGGCCAGGGCTGAGGTGGGGAGATCCCACTCGATGACATACTGGAATCTCCCGTATGCAAGATTTTCCTTGGAAGGAAGGCGCCCGAGAAAGCCCAGGGGGAGGAGCAGAACCAGCCTGCTGGTGTGAAATCCACAGGGCTGACGGAAAATCGATTTGATTGAACCGAAAAAGTAGGTCAGAAATTGAGAGAAGGAGTGGGCCAGGATGTGAGTGTGGGTAAGTTGGCAGAGGTCAAGCCCAAGTACCTGACCACCTGGCAATGGACTAGGAACGAGGATGGGAATTACAGAGAACTTTAGAGAGAATTCCCATTCCAAAGGGGGAAATGACTTCTTGGAGGAAACAGAGGAAAAAACTCTATCCCTCTAAGACTAAGTGGGTGGATCAGGGCTGCACAAGCCATTAAACACCTACCCCGCACTCCCTGAGCTAAGGGAGTGAGCCATCGTGCTCCGGCTGGCGGAGAAGGGGCTCTTTTGCTCCATCTGCACCGTGCATCCAGAAGCATTTAGGAAGTAAGGCCAGGGTCCCCAACTAGGCCAGAGCAATTAACAGTGATTTTGTAAATTGAAGAGACATTTGGCAAATTGCTCAAGTTCCTTAGCCAGGCAGGAGGCTTGTGACCCATAGCAGATGACAGCAGGGGACAACTGGCCCCGACCCTTGGAAGTGGCAGTTTCTTTGGTCAACAGTTGTTACATGCTCCCAGGGAGGGCTGCTGTTCCTCCTGGAGTGGTGGCTTTGCTCTGGTCACGAGACCAAAGCCCTCGCGGGTGGGGGCCGCTCAACAGTCCTTTGCCTTGTGCATTAACTGCTTCTGCTTATGAAACAAAAGCCAAAAATGTACATTCGTGTTATCAGGCAGTTGAAATATAAACAGCCCTAAATGCTTGTAAGGGCCGGAGGGGAGGAGGGCTGTTTGCCAACGTATAGGGAGCAGAGCAGAACAACTGTGCTTAACCAGCAAGCTGCTCCTGTAAATATTTGCAAATGCCCCTTCAGAGCTCAAAAGCCTAGGACAGGATCATTGGATGATTTGCTTAGAAGAAGAAGAAACAAAACTGACCTCATGGTCCGAGGCGGCCATAAAAAGAAAGAGTGTGGATGGGCAGAGGACCAGAAAGGGGGGGCAGGCTCGTTCAAAGTTTAATAAACACAAAAGAGAATAAAAATAAATCTCCAGAGTACTTATTTACAAACTTGATGGAAGGATAAGATTGAGGCTAGGAGCGTGGGTGTGAAAGATGGGTGTTTGTGGAAGTGGGGGAGGCCCGCAGGGTGTTTCATTGAAGGAGAGAAGAGAGGTGAACGAGGTGTTTATTCTTCCTGATGACAGGAAACGCACTCAATTAGCTTTGTGCTTCCAGAATGCTCTTTCAAAGGACGTTTGAAGCTTTGCTGTCTAATGTGAAGATGAATGCAGCCGTCAGCTTGTAGAAGGTTCTGGCCAAATGGGTGTGCAAGGCTGGAGTGCCTGGCCCCAGCCCTGCTCAGGCTTCTCTGCCTGGGCATCTAACTTGTTTTAAGCTGAGCTGCTCAGGATTGTACCAGCCTTTCCAATCCCTGGGGTGGACATAGGTTCCAGAAGAGAAATCTATTTCTTCTCAGTACTATCTTTTGTAATTGCCGTGGTAGGGGGCTCCAGACACCTTTCTGTGTGGTCCAGTGTACGCTGGCCTGAGAACTCCAGCCGTTTGACAGTGGGGGTGCAGAGGGACGTCGCCACATCTGTATGAATACTTCCTTTTCTCTGAAACCTGGATGCTTTGGATTTGGGTTTTCTGTTTGTTAGTTAGTTTGTTTGTTTCTGGGACTTCGTTCCTGGGCTACAAAGCCTCAATTCACACAGTTGCTTTGTGAACCTCCATGGAGCAGAGATGGCTCAGAATTCGCTGCTTCTCTCTAAGCCTTCTTTCGGAGGGTCACAGTATACAGGGGAGGAGAAAAGAATGGGGGGGAAAGTCCCTACGAGGGAAAACATTCAGGGCGCTTAAGATGAGAAAACACTAGTGTGTTCCTAGGATATTTTTTTTCAGTGTAATCATCAGGGCATGGGTTTCCAAAGAAATCATGAAAGTTATTCATTTCTATTTTAAGAGCAGCAAGATGGCTCATTTAATAAGACGTTAGTGTCATTGAGGACCAACTGTGCAGACAGAGGGTGCTTGGTGAACTCCGTGTATGCAGGGCCTTGTACTAGAGATGTGAGAAAAAGGGAAAAGACCTGGCAGATTCAGTCTCTGCCCTCAAGATTCTTAAGATTTCACGGGGGCGGGGTGGGGGGGGGGATGACAAAATCAACAAACATAATGCACAAGTAATGAAAACACTTGCAAGGAGACACAAACAACTGTGAAGGGTTATGTTGTAATGAAGTTAGACAATTGAAGAGACAGTAGTAAAGCAAGCAGCCCCAACAGTTGGTGGAACACTCTGGAATAGGGGCAGAACGTTTGCAGGAGGTTTGGGGAGAAGGTTGTAGAAACATCACCTGTAACAGGGGGTGTGACCAGTAAGTGAATGTTGTATTTGAAAGCATGTGGGCTAGAGTAGGACTATGCTATGATGCTGCCTCAGTTGCATAGTCAAGGCAACAGAAGATTAGTAAAGTGTAACAGCAAAACCCTAACCAACCCATAAGCTTTAAATTATTGTTTACAACCAGCAACTCTGTATTTTACATGGTGGTTATTCTTTCTCTCCATTAGCTAGGATTACCTGCCACCAACAGATGTTATGCTGAATAAAGAATTTTAAGCTTAGACCTGGTATAGCCAGTGTATACATACAGTTTTGTTTATTCACATTTCCTCGCCATAACTTGCCTAGGGAGTGTATTTGGTCATATGTGTGTGAAAAAACAAAATATTGAAGCCAAAAAAGATGCAATACATGAGTCTGGATAAAAGAAGATTATTCAGATGCCAAACTTTCAAGGAAAAAAAATACATGGGCAAACCGCTTGCCATTAGGAACTATTTTCTTGGCACGTCTGATTAAAGTGTATGTAAGCTTGACATCTTTCCCCAGGCATCGGCTGTCATAAACCTGTTCCAATTCATAATCATCTAGAATTTTCCACCACTCTGTCAACCTTCAAAGGACAGGGTTAACTGCGTGTCCTCAAATGGAGTTGAAAGTGGTTTGTTAATCTCTATTATCTGCTAGTCCTTTAACCAAATGCACATGGTTATTTTATTATTTTTTTTCTAGTTAAATTGTTAATGGTATTAAATTGGCCATTGGAAATTAAATCATTCTGTAGATATTTCCCTTATGGTTTCTTGGGATTATCTCACAGTCTTTTCTGAGAGCACAATGGATTTTTATCATTGTCAATGATTGCCTTAACTTTTTACAGATGCCATCCCGCCCACTTTCTACAGACCCTACTTCAGAATTGTCCGATTTGACGTCTCAGCCTTGGAGAAGAATGCTTCCAATTTGGTGAAAGCCGAGTTCAGAGTCTTTCGTATGCAGAACCCAAAAGCCAGAGTGCCTGAACAACGGATTGAGCTGTATCAGGTAACCTCCATCTGGATTGTTTTAGTGGCAGTTGAGGTGACGGGGTAAGAGAGTTCTACTGTCTTCAGTTTTCTTGGTTGATGCAGCTGTTCTGTACCTTCATGATCATGATACAGACCCTCGTTTGCGGCTACTGTTAGAGTAATAGCTCCTTTCTAATCATTGAGGAAGGAAGAAGCCTTTTGACCAAAGTGTTGAAGCTCCGAGCAAAGTTCTCCAGTGGCATGAATGGCTGGAGCATCCAACGTTGGGAGGGGTTTAGCCCAGAAGTTGAGCCCCTACTCTGGAAAGTCAGATAACGTAGGCCAGATTCATCCTGAGCTGATCTTCCTGTTGCCCGATGGCTGTCATTTTCTTTTTTTTTTTGTCCTCTTCACTTCCTTCCTATTGTGTTCTCTCTCCCTGTCTTCCTCAGTTTTTATTACCTCTCTCTCTTCATTAACCTTGTCCGATTTCCTTTTCCTTTTTAATTCCACCTAGCCTCTCCAACCCCTCAAACACACACACACACACACACACACACACACACACACACACACACACATCCCTGTCCATCTTCTTCTGCCATTACTTAATTGTCCTTGACGTCTCCTCTTGCTTGTTTCCTAGTCAAGCTGGTGGACGGTTGTGTCAGAAGATGATGACGATAATGAAATGCCAAGTAACTGAGATTTCTTAAAGGCAGGGCAGGAGCACCTGTATCACCTAGGTGCTTAGGTGAGAAATCTTAGGCCCCATTCCCAATTTACTGGGTCAGAATCTGCATTGAACAAGATCCCCATGTCATTCTCATCCTCGTTAAAGCCACTGCTCAAAAAGCCTCCAGGCAGGGACAAGGGGCAGCCAGGGAAACAGACAACTTAGATACCTCATTGTGCCACAGGAACCGTGTGTGCTGGCATAGTGGGTTTAGTTGGGAAGACATCACCAGAGACCTCACATTGGAGCGGGGCCTCAAGAAGTTAAACCAGGATGAAGGGTGGTCATTCTTGGCAGAAGGAACAAACCATTCAAATTAAGGAGTCTTGAACCTGCTTGTGGAGGCCACACAGAGGTGGTGCTCGGTGCCTGGAGGTGAGGAGAGTGTTGGGAGAAGGTGCCTCACCGGGAGAGAGTGTGGGGGGGACTAAAGATGATGAGCAGCAGACCCCTAGGAACCCCAGAGTTAAGGCACAGGTATGTGTGACAATATGATTAAGTAAGTGTGTTACATGAGAAAAAAATATAACAGAAGTTGGCATAGGCATGCAATGACCTCTAGTTGTTTGAAATTCTAATTATGTGGAAATTTTCATAATCGGGATAAGAATTTTCCTGGTATTCATTATGAAAATGGAGAATTACCAGATAACTAAATGTTGTATATGAGATCTCAAGCAAAAGTTCAACATTTTAAAAGTCATTTCAATGTACTGGTTTATGCATGTTCGTGCAAAATAGTTCTTATTAAAATGAGTCCTTAAGAACCACTGCTTAGAAGCCTTTAAATCTTAACTCATGTTCTGAGAGCACCCTTAGGATGGCCCTGACAGGGCCGGCTGTGGCTTGTCACCTGTAGTGTCAGAGGCTGAACTCATGCATGTGTACCATGTGATGGATGTGTACCATGTGATGGACCTGTACCATGTGATGGACGTGTACCACATGATGGACATGTACCACATGACGGACGTGTACCATGTAATGGATGTGTACCATGTGATGGTTGTGTATCACATGATGGACATGTACCACATGATGGACGTGTACCACGTAATGGATGTGTACCATGTGATGGACATGTACCATGAGATGGACCTGTACCAGGTGATGGATGTGTACCACATGATGGGCCCATACCATGTGATGGACGTGTACCATGTGATGGACATGTGCCATGTGATGGACGTGTACCACATGATGGACATGTACCACGTGATAGATGTGTACCACATGATGGACATGTACCATGTAATGGATGTGTACCACATGATGGACGTGTACCATGTAATGGATGTTTACTATATGATGGGCCCATACCATGTGATGGACGTGTACCACGTAATGGATGTTTACTATATGATGGATGTGTACCATGTGATGGACGTGTACCACATGATGGACATGTACCACATGATGCTAAGCACTTCAGAAACACTACTTTATGTGGTTCCACTGTGCTATGAGATTTGCACTAGGAGAGATTCTTTCCACTACTGCATTCTCTCTCCATTTTACAGAGAATGACACTGAATCCCAGAGAAATTAGGTAACTTGGCCTGGGTCACACATCTAGGCAGTAGCAGGGCTGGAATACAAATACAACTCTCACTCCCAAGTCCCCCTCCCCCCATTCCTCACCATGTGCTGTGCTGTTCATAGCAAACTTTCCCTTCTCTTTCCCTCAGTAGCAGCCAGAATAGAAGAGAAATAAGAAAAAACTAGGCCAGAGGGTGGAGTGATAGTTGGAAGGAAAGCAATGAGTGGTTCCTATAAAAAGAAGCCAGATTAAAGGTAGCCAGATAAATTGCAAGGTGACTTAGACAAACAAACAAACATGATTACATCTCTTACACCTCTTTCTTTTTCTTTTCTTCAGTTAGATCACATTTCTTTCTACCGTATGCTGACAATAGCTTTCTGGGTTGTTTTCTCGGGCCCTGTTTTAGTTACATAGCTTCAGTAAATCAACCGCCAGGCCTCAGGTCTTGCTCCCTGTAATGTAAGCTGCTAACTTACTGCTATCACATGCCCCTTTGACCTTGTTCTCTGAAGAGTGGCCTCTCCTAGCCGAGTGCCGATGACTTCTCTTCCTCCCAGAGACAGTCTTATCTCCAGGAAGCCCTGTGCCCCATGCACTGGTCACTTAGGGGATCTTTGTAAGTTCTTGATGTAGGCGTCCCTCTTAGAGGTTGCAGCCACTCTTGATTTGCATAGATTAGTTTCTCAGCTGGAAGAGGAACAGCCTAAGATGGAAGCTTTTAGGATGGAGAGGCATGGGCACATTCACTGTGTGGAAAAAGAAATTTCTAGTGGAAAAATAAGGAAGAAAAGCAACTCTTTATCTATTTAGAGCTCAGCTATGCGGCTATTTCACTTCCCGAAATACAGCTGAGATCTGGGAGGTATGTCAAAGAGATCCCTGAAGTCCCTGAGAGAAGACGAAGCCTGCACGCACCAGAAAGGCGGCCGTTAGCCCTTTATTCTTCTGAGCAGTACCATGAAAAGTTAGAAGCACCGAATCGAAGGGGAGAGGTAGGAGAGGACACCTTGGATGGCGGCAGATGGTCCTTCAGATTAGAGATTTCTGCCAGTGCACCACGGTGATGCTAGCCCAGAAAGTCAGGTTGTGGAAGCAACGTGGACACTTTTCCTAAATCTTACCTCATTTATAGTTAAAGCTTTGTCTCCTTGGTTCCCTACCTGGCTTCTGACTTCCGCTGTGGCCTCTCGATCTGGAGCCCCATTTTGGGCTTGCTGGTCTCCAGCATTCCATTTGCCCTCAGCTGCCACTTGGAGTCTTTACAGTCTTCAATAAGAGAAGTCCCTTCTCTACTCCCAGCACAGAAATTGAATTATGCAGTGTCTTGAATTATGACGGTGGGGTTAACTTACATTCAGGAAAACAAACACAATACATTTTAGAGAGTTTCATATTCTGAAGTTTTGAAATACTATTTTGAAGAAAAAAAATGTTTTTTATTTAAATCAGCAGTTCATAACCTGTGGGTTATGACTCACAGGAACTGTATTAAAAGGCCGTGGCATTAGGAAGATTGAGAACCACTGGATTAAATGGACAGATCTTCAGCTATTTGGAAAGCACGGACGTTCAGAAAAGTATGCAGACTCTGATGTTTCCAGATGCCCTTTGATGACTGGATCACTGGATACACAGCTGGCATTCCCCTCCCTGAGGCAGGGGGCGTGACTGTGAAGAGGTTCTCAGGGTGTTAGGAGGGTCGTCTGGATTCATTAGGGTCCCTGAGGACATGGACTTTCAGCACATACCTGTGCTCGTGTGGAATCCAGGGAGAGCTTTTACAGACTGACCGTGCTTCCCTTTGAGGACGTTCTCATCTTCCCTGGAAAGGAAATAGAGAGTTAGTTGCCTCTAGACCAGTGGTTCTCAACTTTCTAATGTCTCCTAATGCCACGACCCTTTAATACAGTTCCTCACGGTGTGGTGACCCACAACCATAAAATTATTTTCGTTGCCACTTCATGACTGTAATTTTGCTACTGTTATGAATAGTAATGTAAATATCTGATATGCAGGATGTATTTTCATTGTTACAAAGGGGTCGCAACCCACAGGTGGAGAACCACTGCTCTAGACAGATGTGGTTTCAGAAAGCTCCCCTGGCGATTCAGGTGTGATCATTCTCCCCTTCTCGTCTGGATCTTCCCATTTTTGATTGGAAATCACAGATTTAAGGCATATCCCAAACTTCTGTGAGTCATTCTGCTCCATAAAAGTATGTCCAGGCACCTTTCTTAGAATACAAGGCTGGATGGACCTACAACAGCAGTTCTGAGGGTTCAGGGTGTGTCTTCTCCAGGGCTGTGAAGGTCTGTGGATTCTCTGCCTGAGAGAGTAACACACCAGTTGCTTTTAACTGGGCTTCAGACTAAAAAGCTTGACAGCTCAAGATGCTTACTGACCTACCCTCTCTATAGAACAGCCTGTCAGAACTTTAGTGTCGTAAAACACAATTACCATCCTGCTTTCTCTAACCTCTGTCATGTTAAGAAACTCTAAATAGCATCTACTGGTCTGACCCAGAGATGACTTCCAATGACCACCACTAATGGAGGAGACATGAACGGGCTAAACCCCTCTGACAGATGACAGGAAGGGGGAGGGCAAAAGATAAAATCTTTCTCCAGAAAGAAATGATCTTTGCTATGTTTTTAAAGGTTTATGCCAGAGGCAGCCTTTATTACAGTGTGTCCCGATGAAACTCTAGTGCTCTAGAAATGCCTTCAACTCTATATAGTCATTGTAGTTCTGAGCCCAGTTAGAAAGTTGAATACTTCTTTCTCTGATTAAATTGCCTGTGTTTATGATTAAAATCATGGCCAGAAATAGAAGGTAGAGAGGAGAAAATAGGAAGGGAACCATCTTCAAGGTGAGCGTCTCCTGTAGCAGTGAGCACGCCTGCTGTGTTGGAGTGGGGTAAATCCCACATTTTACAAGCGAGGCCTGGAGACTTAATGATGTGTCTAAAGGTATTCATAATTTCACGGCCCTTAAGATTTCTTTGGGATCACCAAAGAATATTTATTTTCAGACATGCTAGCCTCAGAAAACTTGGAGTGCTCTAGAATTCTTAGCTTCCTCTCACCAACTTGCACCCTATCCACAGTTATTTCTCATTTAAAACCTCCAGGATAATAGATTTGTGCTGCTGTTTTTGTTATCTATTTGCTGTATTGCAGACTACACCAACATTTTGTGGCCTCAAATATAATAATAACTCTTTCATTACATTTTATGATTTTTTTTTTGTGTGTGTGGATCAGAAATTTGATCAGAGCTTGACTGGGGTGTACTCTTGCTCACTGTGGCTTTGGCAGGGGTCATTTGGTGGTATTCACACGACAATTGGGCTGGTCTGGAGGATCTGTCATTTGCTCAGGTGGATAGCGGGATGACTAGTCGGCTGGGCTCCACTGGGCCCCTGTCCCTCGCCCTCTCCAGGTAGTCTCACGTGTCTCCATATGATCTTCCCAGAAAAGTAGCCAGACTTCTTACCTGAAGACTCAGGGGTCCACGTGTCCAAAGTCCTTTTAAAATCTGGGCCCGACTGACGTAGCATGACAGTCATGTTACTCTGCTGACCATAGGAGCTACAGGGCAGCCCAGCTTAAAGAAAGGAAATAGACCCCATATTTCAAGAGGAGGTGTATCAAGGAAGTTGCACTTTACACTTGCCCACCATGTAAAGTAGAGTAAAAGTCAGCAGACGCTGAGGGAGCACCTTCCAGTGTTGGCACCACAGGTGGCACAAACCATCCCGAGAGGAACGAGACAGCCTCCACCTCGCAGGCACTCGGCGTCTGGGGAGGAGTGGGCATCTGAACACTTTCTTTCCTCCAGCAGAGATGCGCCCAGGGTACTCTTACAGCCAAATCTGTAAGATTGAGAGAAACATTTCAGAATAGACCCCTGCCAAAAAGAGAGTTGTGAAATTTGGGGGCAACCTGCCATTTTAATTGGGCTCTTTTAGGAGGAAGACACATAATTCCCAGGGACTGAGCCATCTGCCTGAATGAAGAGAATCCTTGAGCCCAATATTATTTATCACAGGGATATCTGAATGGAGTAGACTGAGACAAGGTGAATTTGGTTAATTGGTGTGCATGGTATTATGTTAGAACTGCCTGCAGTGTGTTTCAACCGTGCACTAGCATCCTGTGATTCGGGGACTGCATCTCTACTCCCTGTTCACCTGTAGGGTATATAGGTTCAATGGTAGGGGCACTGTTTTCATTGAATCATGAAATATTATGTTTTCTTAATATTTCATGATTTAGTTGGTCTTTATTGGGAAGGTAAAATGAAATAATATATGTAATTGCCAAGGAAAGAGTGTGTCTTCAACATATGTTAGTTCTCATCCTTCCCTGTCTGCGATTCCTGCAGGGGGAAGAGCCCCCTCTTCAGTTACCTGTGAAGGTCAAGGCCAGCTTAATTTTAAGATTAAATTATTAGCTTTAGGCTACTGAATAAAATCAGAAAAAAATAAGTCCCTGGAGAAGCAGAGTGATATACTGAGTTTATACATCACATAGCATCACACAAGAAAAGCCACCAAGCCAGGTACTGTGGCTCACACCTCTAAGCTCAGCACTTCGGGAAGCCAAGGCGGAAGCTTGAGACAAGTTTGGACAGCAAGAGTGAGTCTTTGTCGATAAAATACGAAAGATGGAGAGGCAGAAGGAAGAAGCTACCAAATGATTCCTGCTTCCTTGGAGCTAGTGTGCGTGAGAGGCCACAGGCCCCGGCACTGATAGTGCGGCAGAGGCTCATGGTCCCTGTTGATCAGTGGACAGTGAATTTGCTGAGGTGAAGTAAGTTTGGTGGATTTAAAGGAAACCTTAGATTTCTTAAGAGTGGCCTTAGAAGAAGGAGAAACTTTACATAATTTTTATAAAGTGCTAGGCCATCCAGCTTCAAGGAAGCCACCACTAGCTTGACAAGGGAACTCTCTTCTCTACAGAACTTTTGACCAATTAGGGTACAGATGGTCCTGACTTACTGATTTTTCTAGATGATCATGCAAAAGTGATAGCACTCAATATGCACCTCACCTTCCCACAGGGTTATGTCTGTACATACAATATCAGGGCAGACCCATCACAGGGAAAACAGCATTTAGAAAGCAAAACCTGCCCTCTGCTATCTCTGACATCTTCCTTTAATACTTGGGTTTTAATGCCTATTTGAATTTGCATGTAAACAGTAACCAACTTGTCAAATGTGGTGAAATCTCATTGCTAGGGATCAGTTGTAAGAACATGGGTATATAAAATAGTGGCTAAATCCTAAGTCATTTATTTTTGGCTAAAAGCTGTGTAGTAAATATTAAAAGACTTTTCCCATTGGAGGATGATAGAGCAAAATAAGTAAGCCAAGATTTTTGGTAAGGAAGAATGAATCATCAGCTACCTTTACTGGACAATTTGCATCTCTGCAGAAGATCCTGAAGTGTATATCCTTGCACCTTTACCGTGAACATTCAAGTAGATGGCCCCGGCTAATGTTTTAAGGGATTTTAATGCTACAAAACTGGAAGGTGGGGTTCCTATCATAGCAGGGAGCACAGCACTGATGGAGTTAATAAAAATCGCCACCTTTCCCCAGCTCTAAGCATATGCGTGTGCTTGCATCTGTGTGCACAGTCACCGTCTCTCTCTCTGTCTCACACACACACACACACACGCATACATACACACAGAGTTCAGCTCTCATTTCTCATATTGCCCAAGGGGGTGTAAAATAAAAAGAGGTCAGCCAAAAAAACTGACTGTCTGTTAAATTAGACTTGCAAAAAGTGCTACTGAAAATAAAAAAGTTATACTGTGCTCCTGTTGTACAGAATTTTACAGCACACAATCTCCTTAATACTGATCCTAGCCCCGGCGCCACGGCGGAGACATACGCAGCACAGTAACCCACCTAAAAAAAAAGCCATGGGGTATAATAAACACTTTGTTTGCACAAGGCTATTAATATCTCAGGTTTGTCAAACCAATCAAGTGACATGCTTTCCTCACAAGGAAAATGGATTATTATCATTTACATTGGGTTATGATGTTACCCAGAGTTCATTAACCGTGTGAGAAGACGGGACCCCCCCAAATATATGAATAAGTAACATGAATAGCAGCCCTTCCGCACTGTATGCGAAGATAGGTAATGATGGTGCAATAGCCACTATTGTTCTTGTTTCCTAATGTGACTTAGTGACAATATTGATAATTAGTGCTGACACACAGTAAGCACTGTGTTTAGGCGTTGTTCATCCTGTGTGTGTGTGGTATGTACACATGCGCTCTAAATGTGCTCAACCTATCTAATTGTGTTTAACTAAGGTGCTAATTTAAGTTCATTAATCAGACAAATGCCTAAAGACTAAGTTATAAACAGGTGATACTTAGTACTATGAAACACTGTCCTGCTCCCACCCTTTCTTTTTGTCCTTCTTTGATGGAATCTGTGCCCGTGTCAACAACTTGAACAGCTATCGGTAATGGGGTGGTGTTGGGAAGACTTGGTGGAAACTGCTCCCTGGTGCTACCTCCTTGAACAGATCTCGAGTGGATAAAGAACACATCTAATTGCAATTTTTACAGGGCTTTTAAAGTCATTATTGAGTCAGCGTCATGTACCTTCTTAAAATCATCAAACGAAGGTTTGAGATCCTACAGTGCTTGCTTACTTCTGTTCTGAAGGACTCGTCATCTTTTGCAAGGGCCTCGGCATCTGAGTTTGCAGGTGACTCAAATCATGACCATTTCTGAAATCACGTGTTCTGTCAGGTCAGTGTGCCTGGAGAGTTGTCGATTCACGTCATCTGACAGTCAGAGAGGTGCTCTTGGAAGCATTTTCATTTTCAGCATGGCGGGGAGGGAGACTGGTAAGTAGTTCCTAATAGTGGTTGTTTGACATGGGTTGGAGTGGGTATAGAGGGCCTGGCTATGGAATCTTGGGACTTTTTGGTTGGTGTTTCTGCCACAATGGTTGCTTTACTGGGTTAGTCTGCACTATTCATCCTTATGATGATGCTATGAGGAGGTACTGTCATTATCCTTATTTTACAAATGAGGAAAGTGGACCGTAATGACATTATAACTTGACCAGGTTATCAATCTAGGAAGAGGAAGAGTCAGGATTTGAATCCAGGCAGCTTGGTCCCAGGGTGCATGTTCATGACCATGTTATTATGTTAAAAGACTCAGACTTTGGAGTTGAGTTGGGTTCAAGGTACGGCTTTGTCCTTTTAGGGAGTCTAGGGAAGTCATGTCACTGAAGCTATTTCCACACTAGTAAAATGCAGTTCAAAGCATCTACTTGGAAAAGATTTTGTCACGTGGAAACTCCTCATATAGTGTCTGTCTCCTCAACAGTTACAATTTTTATTATCATTATAGTTTCCAAAGTATTGAGTTAGGACTTTTATGAGAAACAATCTCTTCAATTTAGGACCTGCTCAAAATCTCTTCCTAATGCAAGCTCATCCTCAGCCTTATTGCTAGAGGGTCTGGGTTCTCAGTTGCTGGGCCAGGAGTTTGTGTCCTGACCTCCTCCAAGAGTGTTTTCCTCTACTCTGCTTGTAATGGTCTCAAGGTGCAGCCAGTCAGCCCTGTGTTCACCTTCTACTTCTCTTACTTGTTGGCTTTCTGGTCTCACAAATCACTGCTGTTTTTGATCCTCAGTTTTTCATCACAGAATGGGATAACAACTCTTATCTAATGAGTGTGTGGGGAGAATATGTATGTTAAGTCTCTGGCACATCAGATGCAGAAAAAGTGGATTATTGTCTGGGCTGGTCTGGTCTTCTTGTCATCTGGAACATGGTTCATATTTTCCCTAGAGCTGGCTGTGATCATGAAACCACTCCATGAGGTGTCAGTCTTCCCTGGTTGGACAAGGTCTGCCCGGTTTCCTGCTGTCACTGGGACAGAGCAGAGGAGTGAGGCGCCTTTGTTTTGTTGCTGTGTGTTTGCATTATCAAGGGGCTAAGGACAGCAGTGGTGTGCTGAGGGCTGCAATGGGAGTATCTTTTTATTTCACCCTGACCCGTTACTCTCTCTCCCTGCTCCATCATCACACAGGTGGTCTTGACATATGCTCCCTGAGTTGATGTTTTGTTTTGAATACAGGGTCTCACTCTGTCACCCATGCTAGAGAGTATAGTGGCATCATTAGAGCTCATTGCAACCTCAAGCAATCTTCCTGCTTCAGCCTCCCGAGTAGCTGGGACTACAGGCTCACACTACCACACCCAGCTATTTTTCCTATTTTTGGTAGAGACAGGAATCTTATTATTTCTCAGACTCGTTTCAAGAACTCCTGACCTCATGCAGTCCTGATCCTCCTTCCTGAGTCACAGAGTGTTAGGATTATAGGCATGAGCCACCATGCTTGGCCTTGAATTGATTTTTAATAAGATTTTTTGTATTGTAACTGTTCAGTATTCCTCCTCTTCTGTAACCTCCACCAGTGCAAAAACTGTTTCAAGAGAGGATATATGTTTATTTCCCAGTGCCATCACTGTTGAGAATACTTTTTTGGAATTCCTTTTTTAAAACTGTGTTTAGAGCCTATCATTTGTACTTTAGAACTCCTTCCATGGGGATGGATCCAGATTTGTAAAAGGTAGTGTTTACTTTTAAAAACTGCCAGAATTCTACCAAAGAGGGAAATAAGTAATTTAGTTGATTTTTCTAGTTTTTATGATACATCAAAAACCACCCACCCACATGTCTGCTGCCACTATCCTCATCCACGAAGTTGTTATCTCTTGCTCAGGCTCTGGCAGTGCCTTCCTGGCTGATCTCCCTGTTCTTACCCTGGTCTCCTTAGGGGATGTTTGCAACAGAGCATGAGGTGTTGGTTAGCTCAGAATGCCCTGTTTAAACCCTAACCTCATCCTTCTGGAGCTGCAGTCCTCATCCTGAGCAGGAGCTGTGGTCCTCACTGTGCCTTACGAGGGTGGCTCCCACCTGTTCCTCAAGTGCCCACCCCTCAGCCATAACTTGCGATTCTCATATGTGGCTCCCCCATGATGACTCTTTGTTGTTCCTCATACTCTTTGCACTCTCTCCCTCTCGAGGCTCCTGGCCACTCTTCCCACCACCATGACGGTCTTCCCTCCTCCCACGATGCTCTTCCCTCCACCTACGATGCTCTTCCCAGCTGTCCACATGACTCGACTCCCTCCATTTCTTTAGGTCTTTTTTCAGATGTCACCTCCTCCTGGGCAGCCTGTTTAACCTCTCAGGGTCCCTCACCCCAGTGTCAACTGCACTTTCATCCTTGACTCTCCTGGTTATCTGCTGCACTTGACCTACTCCATCTTTGTGCCATTTATGACCTTATCTCTATCTCTAGACCTCCAGGGATAGTGCCTGGTGCATAGTGGGTGCTCAGTAAATGCTTTTGAGTAAATTGAAGAAGAATTTCAAAATAATATTCAAGTGCAAAGAACATTGTTTAAAAACTATGTAACTTCACAAGGGGATTGCTTTGAGAAACCTCACTCATTTATTTGGATTTATAAATGCTGCTCCATTTGTTTTAAAGATATCTATCTAAATATTTATGATGAAAGATATATATACACACACACACATATATACATTCACCCTCATTTTCTGTGATTTATTCACAGCTTATTCTGGTGAAGTAGATACTAACCACATAGGTAAAAAATGCATAATGTTAAGTAATAAATTAATGAAACTGATATTGTTGGGGAACCCCTAAACTTTTTGTTTGTAAAAAAAACAGGCTCATTGCTTTATTATTTTATTTATTTAGACTCATTACTTTACAGTCAAATGTCATAAATTAAAATGCTCAGCTGAATATAAGTAGGGTTTTAAATTATGATATAGGTCAGGGGTCCTCAAACTTTTGAAACAGGGGGCCAGTACACTGTCCCTCAGACCATTGGAGGGCCAGACTGCAGGCTCCAGGACGAGTTGGCTGCTAAGCAGGACAGGCAGCAGCAGCAAAAACACCCGGCGGGCCGGATAAATGTCCTCAGTGGGCAGCATGTGGCCTGTGGGTTGTAGTTTGAGGACACCTGGTATAGGCCTTCTGTGTTGTAGGTTGTAGGAGGCAGGAAAGGAGTATTAGATGTGTGTTCCCTAAGGATACATGAGTTAGTATCAGGGCAGAGCAGAATGGGAAGAGGGAGGTCAAATAAGAAAATCCAAAGATATGGCCCGAGAGAGTTCACAGTTGTGTGGAGACTCTTTCCCTCCATGGGAGGTGGGGGTGGTCAAACAGCTAGATGATTGTCAAGAGCCATAGTAGCAGGTTGTGTGGTACAGCCTCAGGGATCGAAGGGATTCAGCCCTGACGAAGACAGTATGGTCTTTCCCTCCATGGCGGGAAACAGCTGGGTGATCGTCAGGATCCATGGTAGCGGCTACATGGTACAGCCTCCAGGAGTGAAGACAGTATGGTCTTGACTGTGTTTTCCTTCATTCTGCTATTAAATGTTACACTGCACTTATCTCTTTCCTGGCCTGAACTAACGTAGTCAGGTTGAATCCTCTTCTCTGTCATATGATTTATGCCTAGTGGTTTCTCGAATGCTCTTGACTGCAGCATCTGAAGGACTTCCTGTTCACACAAAGGACCCCTTTATCCCTTAGGCCTGTGGAGGTGAATTTACTTGTTTATACACACGTGCAGCCGGCACAAAGGTCCGTCTGTAGAAGGAAACAATGGAGACTTACACGGTGTTTTCATCACAGAGAGACTGTCCCTGTGTGTGTGTGCACATGCGCACACGTGTAGCTTGAAGACATACCCAGCGACATGTCCGCAAAGGTCCCTGAAGGTCTGTGTGTGCCATGCTTGTTCATAATTGTGCATGGGTTTGTGCAATGCAGGCTCTGTACCGTAAAAAGAGAGTTAATATAGTGGCACAATAATGAATCTGTCTGAGCTCAAAGAGCTCGTGTGTTTCTCTCTTCTGAGGCTGATGTGTATTCCATGGGCGCCAACTCTGCAGGTTCTTGGAGGCTCTCGCCAGGTATACAAGACTCACAAGCTCTTAGAAAGATGCAATTACAAAGGAGCCACAGCAATTACAGGACATGGTGATGGCAGAAACAAGATAAGTGCAGGGTCTGGTGAGCCACTTCTGAAGGGTAATCATGCAGCGTGTAGGTTTGTTAGGCAGCCCTGAAGGGGCCCAGCGGGGTGGAGGAGGAGGTGCAGTCACACGGGAGAGAGAATTCCATCTGTGCTGCAGTGAGCTGAAGGCCACTGGACCCAGCTCCGGGTCCCTGCAATGCTCCATTTGCTGCTGCTTGGCACTTCTTTGTCTTGCTTGTTCTCCCTCCTCGTTTGCACCTCCAGAATGAAATATACTAAGTTGAAAATGTAAAAGATGGTATCAGATTACTCGCTGTGATGAGTTTTCTGGCCTTTGTGTGGGTCTGACCTCTGGTGGGTTTGTGGGTGTGTATACAGTTCTGAGAAGCAGGTTTTATCTGTCACTATAAAGGACTTACTGTTTGGGAGCTTATTTGTCACCTGATCGAGTATGTCTTTCTGATAAAGTCTGTCAGCTAATAAGGATTTACCAGGCAGAGATTGTGTATTGTGTAAGTTACTATGGAGAAGCCTCGGGGTGGGGGTCCGGGAGCAACAGGAAAGAGAAAGAACATTCTTTGCTCTGAAGGACCTCCTGGTTAGATTCAGCGTTTAGAAGATGCTCAACGCAATGTACTTCGTGAATCCTCACTGTAAGGAGCTGAATCGTATTATAATCCCCAGCACCTCAGAAGGAGATCTTATTTCGAAATAAGGTCATTGCAGATGTAATTAGTTAAGATGAAATCATACTGGAGGGGCGTGGGTCCCTACTTCAGTAGGACTGGTGTCCCCATAAGAAGACAGATGTGTGAAGGGAAAACACACGGGGACTGTGCCCTGTGACGACCGCAGGAACTGAAATTATGCAGGTGTACTCTGGAGACAAGGAGGACTGCCCCAGACCACTGGAAGCCAGAAAAGGCAAGGAAGGATCCTCCACAAAGGCTTCAGGGAGAACCTGGTCCAGCCAACACTGATTCCAGAAGTCCAGCTTGCAGATCAGTAAGACAATACATTTGTGTTGTTTTAAGCCATCCAATTTATGGTACTTTGTTGCTACAGTTCTAGGAAACCAATACACCTGTCACCTCTCCCTAAACCCAAGTTCACAGAGTTTAGAAACAACTAAACTTTCTTGTTTGTTCTCCTTTCTGCCAAGCCAGCACGTCCCTATTACCTGGCCTGTGTTCTCCTAACCCCTAGTATCCTTTCCAGTTTCTCAGATGTTGATAGATACCTTCTTACGCTTTCCTTTCTTCAGGAAACCTTCCCTTTGGGCTAGGGGAGAAGTCCTTGCTGTGTCACCTCATCATGTCCTGTGAACACATCATTTGAAGTTGTTGTTGAGCTATCTGTATTCCCTAACTATACAAAGACCTTCTTTAAGAATAGAACCCATCTTATTGTCCTGGGATATAAGTGTAATGCTTTGCACCAGCCATTGTTCATGTTTGGTGAACTGAGCTAGAGGAAGCAACTATAAAATAAATTCCAACAAATGAATAAACGAGGAGCCAGCTGCATACAGGATGCTCAGCAATTATTCAACGAGGGCATGAATGACTAGACCCGTCAACTGATCATATCAGACATTTCAATACCACTGGTTATTAGTATTGTTATTTTTTGGCATGAAGGGTAGAAGGCTCTTCCAAAGTCCATGAAAGCCTTCCAGAGTTGTGAATGTTGGAGTGTATTAGAGTTCCTCGTGTGGATAAGCCAAGAAATGCTTTCAGGAGTGTCCTCTGTGTTCTGTGTGCCTGTCTGCCTGAGAGAGAAAGAGCAGTATTATCAAGAGTTCAGTCAGAGAGTCAGATTCCTCCCGAATCAATTAGCGACGATGTATTCCTTAAGCCACCAGTGTCATCAAACTAGAACACAAAATTTTGTGGAGATTTAGATAAGTTTATGTTTCCCCCTATCTTTTAGAAGCTTAATATCCTATGGGAGGGAGGGGACATTGACACGCATCCAGGGATCCCTTGCACCTGTGGTATCAAATGCTCAGCATACAGGTAATTGCATGGGAACGAGGCAAGGAAGTCCAACTTGAGAGTGAGAGTAAAAAGCTGGACTTCAAGTTGGGATTTGAAGAATGGAAGGGTTTTATTTGTTTTGCTCATTTATCTCAGGTAAAAGTTAGAGGAAGGGAAGGCGTCTGACAGAGCACAGAATGCATTTTAACAGATACCATTTAGGCTGTGCTCCAGGGGTGAAGGGCGAGGCTAGGATGATAGTTGGTAGTAAGTTGTGTCTTACATACAAAACTAAAAATTCTACGGTTTATTGACTAGGCATGAGAAAGCTCTGAAAGTTTTTGACCAGTTAAGGAACATAATTATAATAATAATTCACATGTATTGAATATTTGGCAAGGTAACTGGTGCTTGGCCTCCTCTGTGACACTTAGTACTCACCTCCAGCAAACAAGGTGGGTTATATTCTCCCCTTTCATAAATGAGAAAATCACAGATTCAGTAAGTAGTACTTGGGGCTTATCTGACTCTAGAGCCTCTGAGCATTTTACTGTACTAATGATTTTCAGTGGTACTTGGAACACCCTATGGCCTCTTCAAAGTAGCCTAGGTGACCCCTGAAGAGATGGAATAGAGTGTCAGTTGGCCCACATGGTTAGGACTCCTGCCCTGAACTGGGACCTCAGAGCTCACTTGACCTGGTGAAAATCTATTTTTCTGCTGTATACAGCATACCACAGAGTATTGATTGAAAAAATGCCAACCAGGAAGGAAGGAAGGATTTAGCAACAAGTGCTGGTTTCGTCCCAGTGATATTTCACATTGTTACACCAAGGTGACGCAGACAGTGGAGGTGCTGCTGCTGGCACTGTGTGGCTTGGAAAAGTAGCTTCTACTATGAATAACAAACAAGATTCAGAGAGATTCCAAAAGGCTAAAACCTGGGTCAAATAATAAAGCTCAGTATAAGAGATACGCATGTGTGTAATTTGCATGTATGTCAAAAAATGAATTCTGTAGATACAGACCACAACAGTGGTTCTCAGAGTGGTCCCTGGTCAGCACCTTCTGCATCACCTGGGAACAGTTAGAAATACGAACTCTCGGGCCTCAACCTCGGTCTGTGAAATCAGAATCTCAGGCAGTCGGTGCTCATGAGCCCTGCAGAGGTTTCTGATGCAGGCTAATATTGGAGACCACTGGGCTAGAAAGACAGCCCCCCCCTTCTTGCTTTCCTTTATTTCTTTTTATTCCACATTTTTCCAGAAAGGATTTGGGGTGGAAAATCTGACTTAACAGTATTTTGTGTATAAGAACAAAGGTTTTATTTTATTAAAAATTTACTAGGACTCAATGGTGTGATGTGGCTGCTGCCCAAAGTAGTTTGCACTAAAAATCATGAGCAGAACAAGGGAAGCAGTAGCCACATTCACCATATTCTGTATATGTAGGTCACTATGAAAGTTTTGAGACAGGCTGTATATGATCCGCTATTTCACTTCCCAGAAACACAGCAGCAGCCTCCTTTCTGACTCGCTGGTGCAGATTTCACCTTGCTTGTCTTATCAATGTTTCTGGCAGAGCTTCGTTTGTTTCCATCTATGCGGATTTTACATTTCTTGTTTTCCGTGTATCTCAGAACTTTCATAATGGCCCATGTAACCTCCATACTCTGCTAGACCATCTGGACTTTGTTGAGGAGCTAATTTTAACAGGGACATTGAAAGGGGGCTTGACAAGGACGGTGAAACACCTTGAAACTTATCCCGAAGGGAACATTTAACAGAAGCCTCCTCTTGTGACTGGGGCCTGACCCCGAGAAGAAAGAGAATTTTACCTCTTGCTTCAGGAGAGCAATATTGGAAAGCCTTCTCTAGTGGTCTCCAGAGGGCAAGAAGGTAGTCCCAGCTCTTCCTGGAGGGCTTTGGTACCACATCTAAGTACTTCAGGCTTCTTTTCATTGAGCCACAGAATGGAGATGCTCAAGGCCATAATGTTCACTCCAAAGAGTTTTTGTGAAGACTAAAGAACATGGAGAAATGTTTAAATATTTGAAAAACTACAGTGATTGCATAAATATGAGGCAGTGGTACTGTTAAATAAGACCATTGACGGACATTTTAAATCCAAGATAAAGACAAATCCAAACACCATAAATTGTCCAAAAGTGAGATGACCTTTCTCATAAAGTAGTGGGTGTGCTTTAGATGAAGAGATATTAGAGAATGAACTGCACTGGGTTGAAGCAGGTGGCCTCGAAGTGCCCTTCCAAGGCTAGAATTTCAAAATACTTAATGATGCGGGGTCAAGCAGATCTGCGGGAATCATGCTGGTCGCCTGCAGAGTGAATGTTTGATTGAGTATTTCTTAGTCACTCCTTGCACATCCCTGCAAGCACCTAAAACATTTAAATACAGGTAAACATCAAATACAAGTAAAGCAGTGAAAGCATTCAAAGCATTTAAAAACTCAGGCCCACCTGAGTTAACCTAGTGTCAGGTTTTCTCTAGAGGCCTATAGTTAAAAAGTCTCTTGCCACTAGAGGTCTGATCAAATTGGTCCCTTAGTTCTTTTGTAGGTCTCTTGATGTCTGAATATGGAAAGTAACACTGAATTGTCAATACTTTCTTATAGTTCTCTGCCGCGTCTCATAGGCATGTAAGCAATGTCATCCTTAGTGTCTAAGGCAAATCCTGAGTTGATTGACAACCTTATTCTTTCAGGATTTTTCTCGGCTATAATTTCGCATGTAGACTTCCACTTTCTTCCCACCCCTGCCCCCCAACCCCAGCTCAAACTGTTGGGTAACATCAGTGACTTTCACCTTCATCCTCTCCCTGGTTGGCTGCTTTCCAATGCTGGAGAAATGAATGGATGCTTTTGTTAGGGAGTTTTGTAATTCAGTAAAGAGCTTAGAGTCTTGCTAAAAGTGATATGTGGGTATTTTGCACATATTATGTATAATGTGTATATATCAGTAATGTAATGAAGGTGGTATCCAAACATCATTGTGGGTGGCAGTTAAGCTAGAGACATCTAAATCTCATTTTCAATGCATTAGATGCCTTCTTTTCTAATTCAGTCAGAAGCAGTTTTCAGTCAGTTATTTAAAGAAAAAAAAATCAGTTAAAGCAGGGGATTGTAAAAAAGCTAAGAGAGCAACAGAAAGAGAAAGAAAAACCTTAAATTATTTTTAACTTAAAACAAACACACACATATGTATGTATGTATACACACACACACACAAATTCACATGCTGAGACTGAGTTCTTCATGAATGGCCAAGGACTTTTTTTAATGATATGACTTTTTCGGTTGCTAACCCACATCATATTTCTTGCATAAGCCACATATAGACATCACCTATGATTTCTATGAGGGTCAGGGGTCCCAGTTCCCCATACCCAGTTGACCTGGTTCAATTACTTGGCTGAGCCAGAAAGTTCAACTGAGGCACAGTGGTCATTGAAAGCAGAAAAGAATGGAAACATAAAATAAAACTAGGGCAGCACAAACAGCGTGAGTAGAGCGCAAACGTGACCTGACCAGATTTCAGTGCGACAAAGAGAAATTTCATTTAAGAACAAAGGGAAAGTTTCTTGCTTTTCGAATTCTTTCCTATCTGATAATTCTCCAGGAATTATTGCTCTTTTGTATTGGTCATCGATTATTGTCTTTTTCTAATGGTCATTGGTACCTAGGTTACCTCATGCCCTCGTTCTTTTGGAGACCAGGCTTCCCTCCTGTCCCCCTGGAGGCCCCTTTCTTTGCGTCCTTTCTCAATTTCTAATTCTTACTTTCTTTGTAGTAGGGAGAAAAATGTAAGGACAATTGCTGAGCAACCAGAGTGCAGGATCCTTCTAGATTTTTATCATATTAGTTTTTATAGCTACCTCTCACATCTAAACTTTGAAAAAGAAAATTTACTGTGGTAAAATATACACATAAAAATTACCTTTTAACTATTGTTCAAGTATCCAATTCAGGGGCATTAAATATGTTCATGATATTGTATAGTCATCACCACTATTTATTTCCAGGATATTTTTTTTACCCCAAACAGAAACTCTGTACCCATTAAACTCTAACTCCTCATTACTCTCTGAAGTCTCCGGTAACCTCTATTCTGCTTTCTATGAATTTGCCTATTCTGGGTACTACATGTATATGGAATCATATAATGTTTGTCCTTTTGTCCCTGGCTTTGAAGTTCATCCATGTTGTAGGATGTATCAGAATTGTATTCCTTTTTATGTCTGAATAATATTCCACCTGTGAAGATATTGCATTTTTTTGTGCATTCATCTGTTGATGGGCACAGGCTTCTTCCACTTTTTGGCTGTTCTGAATAATGTTGCCGTGAACCTTAGTGGACAAGTATCTGTTTGAGTCTCTACTTTCAGTTTTTTTAGGTATATACCTAGGATTGGAATTTCAGGATCATACGGTAATTTTATGTTTACCTTTTGAAGAACTGCCAAACTGTTTTCCAAAAAGCTCTCTTTCTTATAGCAACCCCATCTTTCATGAAGACTTTGCAAGACATTCATCTTGGTTTTCATAGAAGAATCATTTCTCTTTACTTTTGTCCCTATATATTCATCAGTTTCTATACCATTTAAATAACTTATATAATTACAGCAACAAGTATAAATGTCATGAAAACATTTTAAAGTGTGTACAATTGATATTTGCTAAGCATACAACTCAACTGGGAAGACCAGAAGTGTTTGGAGATAAACATTCTGGCAAGGATTCCCCATGTGCTGTGGGCATCAGCTAAGATACTGAACACAGAATGAACAGAGAATCCTGGTTAATCTGACTGGTAAAATGGAGCCCTGTGAAGAGACCTTCTATTGTCAACTAAATTATCTTTGTCATAATAAGATGTATAAAGAAATTTAGGAGCAAATGACTGGATCTAAAATAAGCCGACAGCTGCTTCTCCATGACTGTTAACATTTAGTACCCTATTGTTCAGAGACTGGAGAAAGACAGACAGCAAAGGCTAAAATAGAACCGGAAGTTGACTGATCCGATCAAAATAAACTGGTAAGCACTAATGGACACTAGTAGCAGGTCGATTTCTCAGGCCTTCTCTTAGGGTTCAGCTTCATGTGGGTGAGAAATGAGAGATAGGGAAGAGGAACGCTGTGTCTATTCTTAGGAAGAAGATACCTTTCTGTTAAGATTCAAGACTTCGAGTCATGATTAGAGGGTTTCTAGACAGTTTTGAAGTGAAATCATGAAGCAGTAGGAGGGATACTTTTATATCACATCATTCATCCTTGCTAGTGACCTAAGTGATTGAAGGTTTGGCAAATCACCCGCCTAAGTATAGTCTAAGGAACTGGGTTTATTTAGCTTAAAGAGAGCAAGTAAGCGCACTGAGGGGGCCTTAATAATAGCCTCCAAGAATATGAGGGATGTTCTCTGAGTGATGAAAAGCAGCTGTTTCCTGTTTCCAGTAAGGACTGGGTAAGAAGAATGGAGTTAAATTGCAACAAGTGTGTTTAAGAACTCTTTGACCATGACGTTTGAGACAATAAAACCACAAGACCAAAGTCACTTCTGTATTTCAGAATTATGTAGCTAACTAACTGTCTTTATTAAGTGGTTGTAGGTGGCCTGTTATTAAACTGGTAAAAATCTCCAGAAGACCTTTCACCCAAGTGGGAGTATAAAGTCCATTGTCTGAGCCTACCAGTGCTCTGTGGTTGAGAAAGCCCTTGTCTCTAAGTCCTTTAGGAAAAAGGGAAAAAGCTTTAGAATCTCTTTGCCTCCTTTTGACCTCTATTTAAAGAAAGATAATCTAGACTTACTCTTTTTCTACAAGGTGGAGAATTTCCATAGATTTGATTGTGTTTTTCTTGCCCATTTGATTAATATGGTCATGATTTCTTAAAGAAAATTCTGTGTCTTCAGTGAGACTGAATATATATATACCTATATGTATGTGTGTATATATATATATAGACGTTTGATGTATGACCTGCCTATGTCATATATAATTAACTCAACAATGAAACTGATGTTTCATTGTAGGTAGTGTGTCTAAGTATTAGCTGTATGAAGATGAGTAGGACATATGCCATGCTAAGGGGGAGCACAGCTAATCTGCAGAGCATTATGTAATATGGCATCACTATGGAAGATCAGGGGAAGAACTGAAGGACAGAAGAATGAATACCATGTATCTTATTAATTTTTAGCCAATGAGGCAAGATGGAAATGCCTGAAAACCTCTTCTCAACCATTGTTTTATCTTTGTTATCCCACATTAGGGTAATTATGCCATTTATTCTGAATTGGATAAGTGGTGTCTGTTTTGTCTAACTGGGAGTATTAGCAAGACAAGGTTGACTCCCAGAGGCTTGACTGCTATTAAGCTCTATCTTGAAAGTTACAGCCTATGTCAGCATTCACTGTATGTACATTCCACCATGTTATATTTTCATCTTGTACCGATATTGGTTTTAATCTTATTTAAAAATCTTTGCTGCTATCGTTCAATTATTTTCTGCCATCTGGAAAGGGTTAAGGGTGAACCAGGATCCAATTCCGAGTCCCGAAACTTTGTTGGCTTTCAGAAATACGGCCCTGAAGTGGGAAGGTGACTTGGGATTGCTTTAAATCTCCTCTCCACACTTGTTCACCGTGAGACATGGGAAAGTTACTTAATCGCCCTGAATTTCCTTGATCTATCTACAGGAATATTTTTAGGATTAAATTAAATAATGTATGGCTTTTCCAGAACCCAATGTGCTCAACCCTCAAGTCCTGTCTGTTTGCTTTCTTTAATTCACAGGGAGCATTTCTTGCCTCTAATACAATCACCATTACCTCCACATTCTCTTCTTTTAGTGCAGCACCATGAACCGCTGGAACAGCTCTGTACAACAGCATTCGTCTAAAATTCACGAGGATACCCAAGAGTCCAGTTATATGAATCTCTTCCCTTTTCTCTACTTAATCCAGAAAAACAGTCTACTATAATAACAATATTTCAGGAAGTGTTTATTGCCAAATTACCTAAAATAAATCATGTGCACATGGAGGGAAAATGCTTTTTAAAATCAATGAGAAGATGATGCATGTTTGTTTTATAAGCTTTAAAGGAAAGTAGTTAACTCATCATCTAGAAAGCCAAGTAATTATTTAATAGGCATTGATTCAATTCATTGCTGTGCTCTGAAATGATATCAAATTGAAGACATGATCTCTGACCTGGGGAAGTTTATGAACTTGTTGGAGAGACCAAATTCATATGTGTAAAATGACCACAAAACAGTTAGTCTTACAATCAGGAAAGGCAGCGTAAACTGACAGGGCTTTAGCCCCAACGTCCTGAGGGAAGGCAGGATTCAGGGTTTACGTAGGGATTTACTGTAGCGCTAGGAGCCTCAGGATTATGGTTTGGTTCATAAGACACTATTGTCTCAAAATATAATTTTTTAAAAGCTACCCACTGTGTTCATTTCCTATAGAAATGCAAGAACATACTGCAGTTGCTCCTTACTTGAAGTAAATGCATTTTTCTAAAGCCTCAGTGTGTAGAGGCTTTGAGACAGTCCTGTCGCCACCATGCCAGATTATTCCTGCCCAAATTCATCCTCAGTCTGTAGGAGATGGCCTATCTTTATAAATCATAACAAGTCACATCAACAGTAAAAATCCTAAGTCACCTCAAAAGCTGAGGCATGACACATATTTAAATGCCAGTGGATTTAAGAACCAAGGTTAGGACCATTCTGTCTTTATTCGAAGGAGATTTATAACTCAGAGCCTTGGAGGGGGAGCATGGTCCTCTGAATTGGGCCTCTCCCCCGTCCTTCCCTATACCCCAGCTCCCCACATTAAATAAGTAGAGAGGCAGAATAACAAAGCCATTAACTTAATAGCCTAGAATTTATGGCTGAAATCTTGCAAAGCTTATGTCAGCAAAGTAAAATAACTACTGTCACTTTCTTTTAGACACTTGGCTTTATGGTTGCCGTCACCTTTATCATAACATGGAGCTGATTTAGTAGCTCTATTTTCCATGGCAAGTGGCCTGCTGTGATGTTTTTATGCATGTGGCCGTGCTATTGAGACAACAATGCATGGATAGACTACAGTGGAGCTAAATTTAGATAATGAATAGGAATATTGTTAAAGGTTTTGGGTTAGTCATGCTGTCAGGGTGCCAACTGAGCTTTTTCTCTTACCCTTTCCCCCTCTAGATTCTCAAATCCAAAGATTTAACGTCTCCAACTCAGCGCTACATAGACAGCAAAGTTGTGAAAACGCGAGCAGAGGGCGAGTGGCTGTCCTTTGATGTGACTGATGCTGTCCACGAATGGCTTCACCATAAAGGTTACAAACCGCGCTCTCTTTTCCTCCCCAGTTGTTCAGTAGCCTTAAGTTACTGTAAATTGATTGCAGACTTAAGGGTATAGATACACGTACAAATGACCTCCTTGATTTAATGTTTTCCAGACAGGAACCTGGGATTTAAGATAAGTTTACATTGTCCCTGCTGTACTTTTGTACCATCAAATAATTACATCATTCCAAATAAAAGCGAAGAATTAGAAGCGAGATTTGCAGGTAACTGAAACGTGATCAATCATATGAGATGGGGGAGGGAAGGGCCTATGTTGATAATCGCGTGGAGGATAAAATCAATTTGCATGTGAAAATGAGATTGTTTGGTGAGGCCTGAGGAGTTTCATTTATTTGAACGGTGATATGATTGGATAAAGGTATAAGAAGGGGAAAAAAGGATTGAAGGAAGGGAGATAGAATCCCACTTTATATATACGATCAGATGCCCGGAAACGATGCTGTCAGTGCTGACTGACTCACTAACCCTCCAAACTATTAAGTGGTCAGTGGAGATGTATATTGTTCATTTTTGCAAACCAACTTTCTTCCTACACTGAGATAGAAGAAAACAGTGTGCATTAAAGGAAATCCAGTGATAATCCCCAAGCCAGATGGCAGCAACCAAAAACAATATTTAGTTCCGTGGCTTCCATAATTAGCCGTCCAGGTTTTGGAGCAGTCCACCTTTTCTAGCCTGTACTCACTATTTCAAGTGCCTTCCTTATCAGACTTTTATGATTCAGGGTATCCCAAAGTTGCCATAAATGGAAAGAATTAACAAACTCGTATTTTGCATTCTATTATATTTTTACATTTAAGGTATCAACACATAGAGAAATAAATATTTTATAAATACTTTGTAAAATTTTGTGACGGCTATTTTGTAAATCAAGGTACATTTAGCTACAATTTCCCATTTTTCTCTATGAAGATATGTACGGCAAACTTTAGGACACCCTGTCGTTTATAATCACATTTAAAAAGTTTCAATTTTACCCATGCACACCTATAAGTAAATTAGCCAAAAGTCAGGGAGAATGAAGAGGTGCCAAGGATACAAGTCACTTTGTGTATTGGATTTTGACTGGTTAGGTGACAAGAAGTGAGAGGAACATCTGCGTCCAAGCGCTGGTGCAGCACTGGCCGCAGCACTGGCCAGGGAGTGGATTTCTCTGCCCTACTAACATCACCTGGGATTTCCATCCCCTTTTGGAAAGCTGCAGTGGCCCTTGCTCATGCAAAAAATACTCCCAGAGGCCTAGAGATTTATTTAAGTCTCTAACCTAGTCATGATTCTCTGGAGTGTGGAGATTAAATGCTTAAACTGGCAGTCTCCTGAGCATGCTCTGGGAAGCTCAAGTTTCTAAATCTCACATGGAATCAGGAAAGTGTTGAGGATGCCATAAAATAAATGAAAAAGCTCTTTCTTCACAGCTTCCCAAAATAGCATTAGGTAAGGGTGACTTCTGTTTCACTTGAACCCAATTCACTGCAATTTAGCTAAGTCTCAGTTTATGTTCATTAGGGAAGTCTTTGGAGTTTAGGAGTCTTAAGAAGAGTGTGAACCAGCGGGTGACAAGGCGTGTTCCATTGCTGTGTGTTCAGTTGTTGAGGGTTTGAACACAGGCTAAACTGAGGGTTGACTAAAATAAACTCCCTAGATTGTCCCTGGACTCAAGGTGGAAGACTTCTTCTGTAGTGACTTTCATAACAGGCAGCCCTGCCTTTGACAATGAACTAACTGCCTTCTGTCAAGAGCCCCATTTCCAAGTGTTAATTATCACGCGTGAGAGTCCTGTTGTGCCTTCTGTATTTCCATGGGGGATGATGATAGCTAGTTGATGTTCCCGTGGTGGTCATCACTGCTATTTGCGACAATATACAAAGGAAAAAAAAAATATGGCTGATTATATTTGATGAAGGTAAAGCTAAATGTTTATTACTCAAATGCATTTTTTCAAGGTATTGATGGCACCTCCACATATACCAGTGGTGATCAGAAAACTATAAAGTCCACTAGGAAAAAAAACAGTGGGAAGACCCCACATCTCCTGCTAATGTTGTTGCCCTCCTACAGACTTGAGTCACAACAGAGCAACCGGCGGAAGAAGCGTGCTTTGGACGAGGCCTATTGCTTTAGGTAAAGGAACTAAAAACACAGTAATTGCATCTGTTAACTCCTATACTGCCTTTTCCCTCTCTTCTATCACCTAATGACCTGAATGGAGCCCATTGTTTAAGGCCGGGTCGGATTCAGGATAGATCTTACATGTCATAGCCTCATTCTTCCCAGAGCCTTAAAACAGTTATCTCTGCGTTGTGCTATTTGTCAGCTCTTGAGCGATGAACCGGGTGTGAAGGGGGAACACGAGCCCTCTGATCTTTTTCCCCTAAATTCTTCTGAAGTACTTCGGTGCTGAAGAAGAAAATGACCCTGGAACAAATGCAAGTTAATTTGAGGTGCATGATGGCGACTCCTTAGTTAAAGAACACTCAGCATCTTATGAAGCCTTCACTCTCACTGCAGAGGGCCCCAGTTGTACCTCTTTACAGTGACAGAGATGGGACAGCAGAAGCATGCTATTTGTTGGGTCTTTGGCTACAGAATAGAGAGTATGAGTATTTCCCCATTCCCACAGGAGTTCATGGAGGGAAACTGTGAATGTGCTTCTGTGGTTTCAGTTTGGTAAGAGAAGGGCTTTTTCTTTGAAATTTATGGGACAGTTCAAGGTCCTCACTTAGAGAGTGCTCAAAGTGTCAGAGGTCACAAGTAAAGTGGCAGTTTTTGATTGCCAAGACTCCATGTCTCCTAATCTCTGCTTCATTCCTAGGCCAAGGAAGGTGCCATGAAATAAATACCTATTCTCAAAGGAAAGTGCCTTAGATAGTTCTTTGAAAATTGCTGTTATACTTTATGCATCTTATTTTTGGAAGGGCAGTCGAGGTCGGATGGCAGAATTGCCCATGTTGACTGAAAAGCTTTGGTCCCTCCCAGCCACTCTCTGCTTGTATCTGGTCATTTGAGGGGAAAGGTTTAACTGTTTAGGTCACAGACAAGCGAGTCAGGGCGTAGAGCTCATATAAGAAAGCGGTCCAGAAAATCGTCATAACGCCCCATCATGGAAGTCACTTCAGATTACAATAAAACCCTTAAGATCTGGTTCATGATAATTTGCTCATTAGGTGTTTGGGGAAGGAATGAATGAGTCAGTTTTCTGGTTTGTGGTGAGGCAAGGATGGGGTGGTGTGGTAAGTCAGCTTTCAAGTCACTATTGCTCTTTTTCTTTTTCAACAGAAATGTGCAGGACAATTGCTGTGTACGTCCACTTTACATTGATTTCAAGAAAGATCTTGGGTGGAAGTGGATCCATCAGCCTCGAGGCTACCAAGCTAACTTCTGTGCTGGAGCATGCCCCTACTTATGGAGCTCAGACACTCAGCATTCTAAGGTAAGCGTCTGGCTAACGGTGGCTTTTGTTCTTGGGTTACTGAGGTATACCTGCTGATAATTTTCCCAAATGAATTAGCCTGTTGCTCTGTTATCATCTCAAAGGTATGGATGCTGGAGAAATGCAATTAGAGGAGAAAGATTATAGGCTGCAGGTGAAGTCAGATCAATTTTCAACAGTAGGTCTTACTTTCCCAATTAGATTATAGGCAACTTGAGGGAAGTTTTATTTAATTTTCTTTATTTTCTATTCTTTTTTGAAAAATAACTTTTATTGATACATAATCATACATAGTTATTGGTAACTTGTGATATTTTGATACAGTCATACAATGTGTAATAGTTAAATTAGGGTAATTAGGATACCCATCACCTCTAGTAATTATCCATTATTTGTGTTATGAGCATTTCAGATCTTCTATTCTATTTTGAAATATAAAATAAATTATTGTTAACTATAGTCATCTTGCTGTGCTATTAAGTATTAGAATTTAATCCTTTTATCTAACTGTATTTTTGTACCCACTGACCAACTGGCCAAGGAGATGAAGATCTCCTCCCATCCCAGCCTACTCTCTATCTCCATTCTTTGTTTTTCTTTTCTTTTCTTTTCTTTTCTTTTTTTTTTTTTTTTGAGACAGAGTCTCACTGGGTTGCCTAGGCTAGAGTGCTATGGGATCAATATATCTTACAGCAACTTCAAGCAATCTTCCTGCCTCAGCCTCCTGAGTAACTGGAACTATAAATGTACACCACCATGCCTGGCTAATTTTTCTAATTTTTGTAGAGATGGGGTTTCACTCTTGCTCACACTGGTCTTAAACTCCTAGCTTCAAGCAATCCTCCCACCTCAGCTTCCCAAACTGCTAGGGTTACAGGCATGAGCCACCATGCCCAACCTCTGTCTCCATTTTTAATAGTTATAAACATAAATAGGTAGCAAAAAGAAAAAATACCTTTTTTTTTCAGAGAGAGAGTCTCACTATGTCACCTTCGGTAGAATGCTGTGGTGTCTCAGCTCACAGCAACCTCCAACTCTTTGGCTTAAGCAATTCTCTTGCTTCAGCCTCCCAAGTAGCTGGGACTACAGGTGCCCACCACAATGCGCAGCAATTTTTTATTACAGTTATCATTGTTGTTTAGCTGGCCTGGGCCAGGCTCAAACCTGCCACCCTTGGTGTATGTGGCTGGTGCCATCACCACTGTGCTGCGGTCACCAAGCCAAAAGAACCCTTTTGAATCAATATATCACACAGTGTCAAATGTAGCTGAAGTGTGAAGGGACCCAGGTCTCTAATAAAGGACCTGTTATCACCTCCATCAGGGACTCAGATTGGAAAGAACATTGGGGACTTCAGCTATAATTTACTAGCATATGACAATTAGAAAGTGACTCATCCGCTTTCAAACCTCAATTTTTTATGTCTGTAATAAAATTATCATTAAAATAATAGTGCCAAACTTCAGGGTTGATATGAAGTACAAAAAGATGATAAATGTGAAAATGATTTGAAAGTTAGTCTATCTAAGGTTTTTTTTTTTTTTTAACAGTAATCAAAAGTAAACAAGAATCTATTTTCAAATTCCTTTAATGAGAACAGAGTGCTAGTTCAGAAGGCAGGTCCTAGACTGGATGTTAAGAGTTCCCAGCTCCAATTAGCAAAGAACTTTTTCTGTATAATAATGGTATTGGTCCACCTGTTTCCTCCTGATGACTCATAATGTGCCATTTTAGCGATGAGAGGACTTCGTAAGTTATCTTGTCCAAATCTTTTATTTTTCTCAAGAAATTAGGGTCTAGATCATGTAGGTGATACTCAAGGTGAAACAGAAAATTAGTGAGAAACCATTGCTTGAAACTAAGGCCTTCTTGTTTCTTAACCAGGCCTGCATTTGCTCTGTCTTAGTGGGTTTAATTCCTAAAATGTGGGTACACATTGGGGTTTCTATTCTGCTATTTATGCCTCTGTAAATCTCCCTATTAAAGAGGCATTAGAAAAATTGCCTTCACTGCAGGGTAGGAAAATGAATCTGCTGCCAAAAAGATCACATAATGCATTCAGCTGAATTCAAGAGTCTCAGGGTTATCAATTATTCCAGACAATCCGTATTATAAAAATTCCTCTGTAGTTCATATGAAAAATCATGTGTTAGTGGAATACGAAATACTTTTATTTCTAAATGCCTGCATATGCTGGGATTTAAATAGACAAATATGGCTCCCTTCCTTCAGCTGTTTTCCTGACTCCCCTGTAGACTTTGGCACTCTGCGGCCACCATGTGCGCGGCCATGTGAGGGAAGCTTGCTCATGCCTGTCCCTTTGTCTGAGCTCTCGGGCCAGGCTGCTTCATCTGGGCTGCGGCAGCAGTAGCTGTAATGTGGGCAAGGCCCCGTTGCCAAGTAGAAACATAATTCTCCTCTCTGATACACAGAGGGAGTGTGTGAAGGCTGAGACCATGCTTGTTTTTCAGAGAGAGGAAGAATAACTGTCATGGTCACAAATATGTGGTTTGGACAGTTACCCAAAAAGCCAGAGGTAGCTTAATAAAGTAGTCAGTGTTGCTGGGCTGAACAGATCTTCTGTCTTAGGCTGAAAAAATTGCAGTGAATCTCGAGGAAAAGGTCACTGGCTGTTTGACTAACATATTAATGGCATCCTTGGAAATGTCTCTGTATCATCAGCAGAGAACCGACAGAGTTCCATTACTCAAAGTCATACACCCTCTGATGTAGAATGGGGTTAAAGGCATGAGATTAACTATAGAAATTTCTCTTCATTCTGTTTTAGGGATTGCTATTCACTCCTCCGGCTTAGCTACCATTTATCACATGGAACTTTAATGCAGGGTTTATTATTTTATTATTATTATTAATTATTGCTCTCAGCAAAATGAAAGAAAGTGGATAATTAAGAATAGAGATTTCTTTGTATGTCATTCTTAGCATTGTATTTATAAAGTAATGATAAATGAAGAGACTTTATTTTATTTATTTTTTTTGAGACAGACTCTCACTTTGTCATTGTCTGTAGAGTGCTGTAGTGTCACAGCTCACAGCAACCTCAAACTCTTGGGCTCAAGAGATTCTCTTGCCTTAGCCTCCCAAGTAACTGGGACTATAGGCGCCTGCCCCAATACCCAGCTATTTTTTAGAGACAGAGTCTTACTCTTGCTCAGGCTGGTCTCGAACTCCTGAGCTAAGGCAACACACCCCACCCACCTTGGCCTCCAAGAATGCTAGGATTATAGGTGTGAGCCATTGCACCTGGCTCTGAGACTTTAAAACATTTTATTCTTCTACATATCCAAGTATTCATTACTCCACAAGGCACAAGTCTTACTTTGTCCAGTGAAGACATCCTAGGGCTACAAGTTCAAAACAACACAAACTGTAGAAGCCCTGACCTCAAGGGAATTCTTAATCTAGATGGGAATTTAAAATATATATACTAATGGCACAACTTCATTTACAAAGTAGTATAGAAACAGGACCACGTCAAATTCTGCAAGGGCCTGGGAAAGGTGTGCGGAGAAGCAGTGGGCAGAGTGAAGAGTAATTAGAAACACTAGGAAATCTGCTGAATGAGCAATTCTTTCCAGTCTGATTTTTATAAAATCATTTGTTTAAGATGTATGAAGAAAACCATTCTGTATGGGAAAAAAAGTAAATTAGGGGATTGCTAAGGACACATAACCAATTGGACCATAATTAAGAGTTAAGAAAAGGAAAGTATAAACCCAAAGGAATTTAAATTGCTGATTCAATGTGGCTGATAACAGTATGGAATGGTTCTTTAAGAAAATAATTGCTTTTTTCTGTCTTCCCTTTTCTGTCTGCTGTCTCTCCTCTCCCGTCCTGTGTCCTTTCAGATTCTCGGCTTATATCACAACTTAAATCCAGAGGCATCTGCGGCTCCTTGCTGCGTGCCCCAAGATTTGGAACCGCTCACCATTCTCTATTATATTGGCAAAACCCCCAAGATTGAACATCTTTCCAACATGATCGTGAAGTCTTGCAAATGCAGCTAAAAGTCTTGGAACGATGGCAAGACGAAAATCACAGTGATGATGATGATGACGAGGACGACAACGATGATGATGTTTGTTGACAAGAAAACCTAAGAGAGCCTTGGGTCATCGGTGTTCAAAACAAATTTGAAAAAGCGGTACTAGTTCAAACACTTTGGAAGTTTGTGTTCTGATTGTTACAACCGGCATCTGAAACAAAAAAAGATGAAGGCCTTATTCTACATTTCACCTACTTCGTAAGTGAGAGAGACAAGAAGCAAAATCTTTTTTTTTTTTAAAGAAAAAAATAAACACTGGAAGAATTTGTTAGTGTTAATTATGTGAACAAACAAACAAACAAACAAAAAAAAAAACAAAACAGGAAAAATCCCGTTAAGTGGAGTCGCTGTACGTACCGTTCCCATCCCATCCCTCACTTGATTTTTCTGTATTGCTATGCAATAGGCACTCTCCCTGGTCTCACTCTTAGAGTTAACAGTGAGTTATTTATTGTGTGTTACTATATAATGAACGTTTCATTGCCCTTGGAAAATAAAACAGGTGTATAAAGTGGAGACCAAATACTTTGCCAGAAACTCATGGATGGCTTAAGGAACCTGAACTCAAACGAGCCAGAAAAAAAGAGGTCATATTAATGGGATGAAAACCCAAGTGAGTTATTATATGACCAAGTAAGTCTGCATTAAGATAAAGACCCTGAAAACACATGTTCTGTACCAACCGCCTAAGGAAGCCTCTTGTAAGATCCAAAAACTAAAAAAGCCTGTTAATAAAAGAAACTTTCAGTCAGAATAATTCTGTAAGATTTTCTTTTTCTTTTTAATTGTAAATGGTTCTTTGTCAGTGTAGTAAACCAGTGAAATGTTGGAATGTTTTGACATGTACTGGTTGAATTTTGGACCTTAAAGTATTGCTGTTTAGCTATGCTATAGGTTTTTTTTTCCTTTCTTTTGGTATATGTAACCATACCTATATTATTAAAATAGATGGGTATAGAAGCCAGCATAATTGAAAACACATCTGCAGATCTCTTTTGCAAACTATTAAATCAGAACATTAACTACTTTATGTGTAATGTGTAAATTTTTACCATATTTTTTATATTCTGTAATAATGTCAGCTATGATTTAGATTGGACTTAAATTTGGGCTCTTTTTAATGATCACTCACAATTGTACGTTTCCTTTAGCTGGCCAGTACTTTTGAATAAAGCCCCTGTATTTTGACTTGCACTACAAATCCATTTTTGTTAGTATTTTCTCTACTTGAGCTTTGTATATTATCCATTACTATGACATAAGCTACCTGGATCTGCTTGTCCTTTTTTTTTTTTTTTTTCCTTTTACAAAAAGGATAGATTCAAGTTCAGTGGTCTTCCTTCATCTTCTCAGCATCATCCCTGTTAAAGTGTAAAGTGTTGAAAAGCTTCTGTGTTAGGAAAATGGGGAATGTTCCTGATGCATAGAAATATTTTAGTTTTTGGCAAGAGTTTAAGGATCTGACTAAAACTCAGAATCTTGGCAACTAAGTTAAGAAAAGTTTCTCTACCTTGGTTCAATCGGTATTTACACGTAGTTCTACTGTTGTTAAAAAGTAGACCGTTCATAGGAAACTTCTTTTCCTTTAATCAGATTTTTTAGTGTTCAGGGGAAAATTGACAGATATACATGGGTCATTACAAAAGTTGTGAGAGACACAAAAATCAAGAAACATAAAATCTTCATGGACGGAAGCGGATGAAGCCCTCCCAGCTACACTGATAAGCCGAGAGGGTTGACACTTGCTCGGGTGACTCCGAAAGGACGCTGTTGACGGTGTTTCTTGGAAATGAAATAATGGACCGTAACAGTCTCCAAACCTTTGTAGTGACCTGTGTGCATTAGAGTTGATTTTTCAAAAAGGAAAAAAGTCCAGGTCAGCCGAAGTCATTTTGTTTATTTCACTGAGGTTAAGGTTTGGTATAAATGTTTTTTGAAGACAAAAAGGCACAAGTCAAGTGTGATGATCGAAACATTCTTTCTTTCCTCTGAGTGAGAGTTATCTATATCTGAGGTTAGCGTTTATCTTGCTTTAGTAAATAATGTGCAGGGAGGTATCCTCGCTCTGGGTTTGTAAGCTGTGTCAATTTGTCACTTGTCACTCCCTTAACTTTAAGATAAAAATTAATAGGCAAAACAATGACATTTTTGCAGCTTCACCTACAGGGCAGCATAGAGAGGTGGGAATCTGAAGTGAAGTTGTTTGGTAAGGTACACTTCTGTTTTGGAATTTCTTGACCGTTAATTCAAGTGTGAAGAATTGGGCTTGCAAGTTTGAAAACTGGAAAAGCCAGCGCAACCCCCCTTGTGGTGGCTGTAGCCCAGCACCAGATCTGAGAGCGGTGACTATCGTGCTGTCTTCCACTTTGATCTCACTTCTGTGTCAATCCCATTTATTTCTGCAGGTATTTCCCTTTCAGATAGGATGACATTTTGTTTTGTATTATTTTGTCTTTCCTCATGAATGCACTGATAATATTTTAAATACTCTATTTTAAAATTTCTTGAATCTTGTTTTTTTTTTTTTAATTGGGGGGGATTCTAATAAGGTTTTTATTTCCCGTAAGTAAATATTGCCATGGGGGTGAAGGGAGGTGGGAAAGAATCAGGGTTAGTCTGGGTGTGGGGTAGCAGTTTTTATTAAATGTGTGTTAAGCGGCAGTACCATTTTATGGTTGGCATGGCTTAAAAAAAACGGAATATAAGAATAGCTGTTTTGTATTTTGATGACCAATTACGCTGTATTTTAACACGATGTATGTCTGTTTTTGTGGTGCTCTAGTGGTAAATAAATTATTTCAACGATATGTTGACGTCTTTTTCCTATCAGTACCATCACTGAACCTTAGAAAACACCTGTGATGCAACAAGAACATTCTCAAGCTGGAAACGTCACACCACCTTTCCGATTGCCCTTTGTGTTCTTTATCTTAAAGACTGTCGCTTCAGAAATGTCATGTACTAGAGCTCAAGAGCCAGGGCACATCTATCCAGGACTAAAGAAAGCCCTGTGCAGTCTTTTTATTCTCTTGTTTATTGCTATTTGGTAATTGTTGGAGGTTTAGTTTCCATCCAGCTTGACTGTCTACCAGAAAAAATGCAGAGAGATGTTTGCACCATGCTTTGGCTTTCAGGTTCTATGTTCTGCCAACCCCAGGGCCAAAGAACTGGTCTAGACAGCATCCCCTGTAGCCCCATAACTTGGATAGTTGCTGAGCCGGCCAGATATAACAAGGGCCACGTGCTGTTCGGGGATGGTTGTTTTGGGAGCAGCTACTCATGTCTCAGTTTTGCCCTTACCACTGCACCAAAAAAAAAAGAAAAGCCCCAAAACTTATTCCCTCAAGTTTCCTTGCCTGTTACCTGCAAGACCAGACTACACCAGAGAGTTGCCAGTCACTTAATAAACAGAACTAATAAAAAGAGTAGTTGTGACTCAATCTGGTCTTCTCGCTTTATCGAATGAAAGAACTAGTTTGTGCCTGTTGTGTTTTCTAAACACCACAGAGAAATAAACCTTCAGTTCAGGGGTTGAGGTAGAATAGAAAATGGTTTCCTTTTCTACACTCTCATCTTGGTTTGCCCTTTTATGGGCAGCTCAGAGAGAGGAAGCGTTTCACTCTACACCACTCAGTTCGTGCTTCTGCGCAGCGTGGCCAGTCCCAAGCCTATCACCCTAGCCCATGTCAGGCTGTATCAAGGAAGAAGAAGAGGAGGATCAGAGGATCAGAGAGATAAAAAAGCCACCTAATAGCTTTATCAGCTTGGCAACTATGTTAGCTACTCTGGACCTCCCTTTTTAAATTATTTTTAATGAAGTTGAGAATTACCGCTGTACAGAGGTTTGCCTGTTTCTTTTGGGCTCTTGTTAAGGGAATGAACTTAGGAAAAGTCCTTTGCTGAGTGTTTGGTTGTAGTTGAGGATCAGTAAATGATAAGCTTAACAGTATTTTCCAGGCTGTTCTGTTTTTGGTTTCTTGGCAATCCTATTGTAATGAGTTTTCCATTTCTAGACTGTAACCTGGACCTATATTTCTCTATCTTGATAGTAAATATGTAAAACCTCCAGATCTTTATCTCAAGAATTAATCAAGCCATCAGATATTCCTGAGAATATTCTGTAACTCTTATGTTAACCTGTTGGTTACAGGATTGACCAGAATTTTTTTTTTTTTTTGTATGAAAGGTCTTTATTGGTGAGGCAGGGATGGTACAGAGCAGGACCAAGGAGTAGGGAGGAGAGAAGAGAGAGAAAAGAGGAAAGAGGAAAGAGAGGAGGAGAGCAAAGATGACGAGAAATTTTTTAAAATACAAGGGAAATGTGCATTTTAAACTTTGTTTTAATTCATGATTTGAATTAATATAGGACAGGCAGTGGCTAGTTGAATGACACAATCTCAGACAGGATAATCATGGTAACAACATCAGGCCAAACATCCACCAGACATTGTTCTTTGTGAATTCACTTAAGGTCACCTTTAATCTTATGATGCAGGTGTTTTTATATAACTCCATTTTGTAAAGAAGAAAAAGACTTGGAATGGGTAAATGACTTGTCCAAGACCACTCAGTTCAGTAGTGCAAGGTCTAGAACCTCACTGTCCATGACTAGCCACTAGCCACATGCAGCCACTAGACAAGTGAAATAGGGCTTCTCTGGATTGAGACATGCTGGATGTGTAAAATACACACCTGATTTTGAAGACTTAGTTACAAAGAAAAAAAGAATGTAAAATGTAAACCGTCTCATTAATGATTTTTATATTGATTGTCTAAATAATAGTATTTTGAATATATGGGATTAAATAAAGTATATTATTAAAATCAATTGTGTCTGGTTTGTTTCACTTACTTAATATGGTTACTAGAAAGTTTAAAGTTACATATGGGGCTCATATTTGTGCCTGCGCTTTGCTTTTGTTAGCGCGGGTGTATAATTTGAAAGCAGCTCTGTTTAGAAACAACAGCTAAGCTGTTCCCATAAACTATATTACCAGCTTTTGTTTTTATAACGGACATGTGATTGAACAACATTAATTACGACCCTATGAAACTACTGTTTATAGAACAAAATTTGTTGAATATTGGCAGTTCTATAGGGTTCAAGCAGACAGTTGGCACTGACTGGCAAATGTGGTAATGAAAATACAAATATTACCTAATCAGCATTGTCAAATCCTTCAATGAAACTGATAGCTACATACAAACAGCACACGACTGAGTGGGACAGTACAAGCTACTTCTAGGAAAGCTGGCCTATTGGATCAGATATTTTCAGCCCATAGAAATCTTCATCATTGTACCTTTGACAAACTTTTCTTTTGACAAAATAAAGGGAAAATAAAGTGCCCAAACTTTTGACAACATTTCGTAGGGGGAGTAAAAGAAAAAGTTAAACATGCCCTCATTTCAGTCACGGGTTTGAGATGACTTCACTTTTCTATCTGGAAACAACCTGAGCTGAGCTCCTTTTGCTATTAAGCCTTGGAAGGGTGGGTCTAGGCTTTGTGTTTTTGAAACTTACATAAAATAAGTGTGTTTGGAGGGGTTGTAGATTGCTTTAAAAAGAATCTAATTTTCAAATACAAAATTAGATTTGAACCTTAAAAGTGGCTCATCGAAGTTGGGGCATGTGGCCTTCACAAGCATCATGGCAAACCTGCCTCTGGACTTCACCTAATACCTTATTCTTTTGTTTCCATCAAAGACTAATACCTTATAAGTCTAGCAAAAACTAGATCCCATCTATTTTTTGCTAATCTCCTACATCTCTTCATATTCTGTAGCCCCCCCCTTATCTCTGCAACCACATCCTTGTGACTGAACAAAGAAACACAGGACCCCGGTTTTACTAGCATTGCAGGTTGGCAACAATAGTGCAAATGTTCTTTTTATACCTCTTTTGGAGCATAATAATTAGATCCTGAGAGATTGTAGAAACCCTTAATATAAACGGTAGGCAATTATATCAGTATATATGAATAAATTCACCTAAACATTGCAAAGAGGGTGCTTTTATTTTTTAATACCACCTGGTTTTATCTGGGAGGAATGCTTTTTAATTACCTTTTTTTAGTGAAAGATTACTTTAGGTTTTCCAGTGATTGAATCTTTATTTCCCTGAAATCCTTTCTAGCTGGTTTCTTTATTTCAGCAAGTAATGGCTATTTGGAGAAGAGATGAGTGTGTTCCTGTAATTGGGCAGAGGCCTTGTAAAAGGAACAGAATGTACTGAGAGAGACTTTGTGCTGTGTGATCAAAACTAGGAAAATCACTCAGCCTAAGAGCACAGATATAATTAAACAGAAAGGCAAGAAATTAGTGGTAAAGAAAAAAGGCCCAACATAATCCCGCAGGCTTTCTCTCCAACATGGGATTTTTCTCTCCTATAGATGCCAACCCAACTGAAAGAACACAGATGTGTTACTCAGGTGACATCACCAAGCTCTGGCTGGCCCTGAACTTGGAAACCCTCTGCTCAGACCCAAATCTCCATTCTGAATCCTATAGAGAATCCTGAATCTCAGGATGTTGAGAGCAAATAAGCTAAGAAGTTATGTAATTCAGTCCTGCTCCAAAGGCTGTGTGAAGTCATGCAATTGGGCTTGCCCTCAAACATGGGTGTGACACTCATTTCTTCATCTGAAACAAAATTAAACTACAGAAAACAGAAGAGAGCTTTGAATCACACCACCATGTGTGCACATCTTCCCTTTGTTCGTGTCCTGGTGTTCCAAGAAAACACTGTCTGCTTTCAAACTCCTCTGAAGGTGGAACATAGGTAGATGCTGTGTGAGACGTGTGGAGGAGCCCCAGGGGTTCTAGCAACACCCTGAATATTGCCCTTGTTACAGGCCCTGAGAGTCAACCACAGGGAATTATTCCTGTAGGATTTTTCCCTGAGGATTTATATAGTTTAAAATGTAAATATCCTCAAAGGGTATAGCATAGGAAATGATTTCACCCTGAACTTTCCAAGACCCATTCTGATTTATTAAGTCTCCATCAGGGACCCGGGACAGTGAGAGCACATGGAAGTTCAAGGGCAGAAGAGATGGAGGGAGGTGGACAAGAAAGGGGGTGGGGGACACTGAGCATCAACATTATGTCAAGAGTTTAACCACACATTTAGTCAAGAGTTTGATGTCCATAAATAACATCAAAGCAACTAAACAAATGTAGAGAGGAAAAACAGAGCAAACTAGTCAACCAGGTTTAGGGTTTAACTTTAAGCAAAAGATTCAATGGAGGAATCCCACTATCCTGCAGTTGGAGTCTTTAAAAGCCAAATGGTGGTTGCATAAATGATGTAACTGGAACAAGCACCTTCTTGTTCTCTGTCTCTGGCCTGTTATGCTGAGTTTTGGGAATGGTCACCTCCCATCCCCAGAGGGAGCTCAAGACAGTGAGTATTTCCAGTCTTATGCTTCACATTTGAGACCGCTCCTTATTTATTTCATGTTTCTAGCACCTACCTAGTGCACAATTTGGCACATGGCAATTTAACAAATGTTTGGGAAAAGACATGGGTGCCATTACAGCCCCCACTCTGCTGCTGGCACACTGGGGCGTGCAGTGAAATCACCCAACTTTCTCAGCTCCTTCTTGGTCCATAAAGCACATTGGATTAGGTGACCTATAAAGTCCTACTGTGCTCGTTTTGCAAAACTAGAATCTAAACCCTAAAACCAAGTTTAACATATAGATAATGTCCAGTAATTAATTGTTGCATAAATGAATTAATGAATAGATGCTTCTTCCTACTCACTGGCACAGTAAGAGAAAAACACATGAGGGCAACTTAAGAATCAGGGGGAAAAGTTACAAAGGACCTCATGGGTATTGGAAATATAGGGGTGTTTAATACCTGCAAGTTCTTTTGTAATGGACCACATGTAAATTGCACTATTGGGTTATAATGTACCTGTGAGATGCCTTGGACATATATTGAAGTTATTAGTAACAAACTAATAAAATGACTCTGGCTAGATCATTAGGTTGAATCCGATGAAATTGGCTCTTTTGTATGTCACACATATACACAAAGACTGACTACTGATCATTTCATAAGAGGTCCACAGATGAACAAGACTCAAGGGAAACCAGGCTTGGGGATTAGTAGGGACCACAGAGACACTGGAGGGACTAAAGGCAGGAGAGAAGGAACCCAAGTCACTACGGCAGGAATAGCTCTAGGCATCTTGGTTCATCAAGGCTAGTAGTACACACACCACAGGCTGTCAACAACAGAAATTTGTTTTTTGAAATTTGAGGGCTAAGATGTCTGAGCCAAGGGAACAGCAGAGTCAGTGATGAGGCTCTGCTTTCTGGATCTTGGATGCCATCTTTTCACTGTGCCCTCACATGGCAGAAAGAACACAGAGTCTTTCTCAGGCTGCCTTTGTAAGGACATTGCATTTATTCATGCAATGAATTCCATTCATTACACTTCCATGGATTTAATCAGTTCCCAGAGACGTGAATTTTGAGGGACACATAGATTCAGACCACAGGACCGGGAGAGGTGCTGCACAGCCAGCCCCCGCTGTTCTGAGGAGGCCATGAGAATGGCCCCTAAGACCTTCTGGTTCACTGCTTCCTCTCCTTCCTCACTAAGGCGGACAGTCCTACTAGAAAACATACAGTGTCCGAGCTTCGGTCATGTGCCAGCTCCTTTGCTGGAATGCGAGATTTTAAAGGGAAGAATCTGAGCTCCTGCCTCCCGTGGTAGGGATTGCGATAGGGAGTTACATAACTTCATGGAGAGAAGTGAGGTGTGTTGGGAAGGCCGATGGAGGGCTCACCAAACACAGATTCGTGTTATAGATCAGTTTGCTGACACTGCCGTAACACCACACCACAAGCTGGGTGGCTTAAACACCAGGGTTTTCTCGTCTCAGTTCTAGAGACCAGAAGTCTAAAGTTAAGGCCACCAGTGGCACTGTACTGGGGCCCATGCTACTGGCCTCATTTTAACTGAATCACCTCCATGAAGTCCCTATGTTCAAAGAAGGTCATACTCTGAGGTACCAGGAATTAGGACCCCAACAAAGCTATTTTAGAGGAGATACAATTCAAGCCATAATGATTTACCTCAGGACAGCAAAGAAGAGTGACTAATTATTCCAGAGGAAGCTTGAGGAATAATAAATTGTATGAAAAACGGGCTTTATCAATCTGCTAATGGCCACAGTTTTCTGCCAGTAATAGGAAAACATCTGGGCCAATCAGAGAAAATTCTGTTACTCAGTCTTTTTTGTAGGATACTTTGGAAAAGTCTATAGTTGTCACATGAAGCAATGCAAATCCCTGTGTAGAGGGCACTCTTCTCTCTCCTCACTCACACCCCTACATGGAGGGCACTGTCATCTATACCCACAGGGCACAACAGTCACCTGGACAGTTAGACCATTACAGATGTTTAGGTCCTTCCTAGACCTGCTGAATCAGATCACTTGAGGATGAATAGGAAGGGGATTTTAGAGTTAAAAAAAAAATCTATTCTAATGTAGTCTAATGCCAGCATTTGTCAAGTACTGTCTAACCAAGTGGGATATAAATTTAGGAGAAAATGTTCCATAAAATGGAACCTTTGTTGGGTGGCACCTGTGGCTCAGTGTGTAGGGCACAGGCCCCATATACTAAGGGTGGCAGGTTTGAGCCCAGCCCTGGTCAAACGGCAACAAAAAAAATAGCGGGGCATTGTGGTGGTGCCTGTAGTCCCAGCTACTCGGGAAGCTGAGGCAAGAGAATCACCTAAGCCCAGGAGTTGGAGGTTGCTGTGAGCTGTGACACCACCGCACTCTTCTAAGGGCGATAAAGTGAGACTCTATCCCTTAAAAAAAAAATTGGAACATTGCAATGGTAGGTATTTTCCTGATGACTACAAAAATTTGAAAGACTGTCAGTCAGAAAATGAATATCTAATACAATGTCATGTAACAAACACACTTGTTTCTGCAGGAATCTCAGTGGTCTCAGGGCCATTTTCTGGTAGCAGATGCTTGTATATTTGTTTAGCTCTCTAAAAGCAATGGTGCCCATTTCCAAAAAAGAAGCATCTTTTCCCTCATTCTATTGAATGGTGAGGGCAGGGTTGGATCTCTTGGGAAAATGTCAACTATCAAACATGAAATGTTTAGAAGATCATAGTTTGTCATTTCCCCCCTAAAAAGGATGGATCCTAAGATAAAAATGACAACTGTGTCCTCACATGGTGGTGCCTGCAGGAGGTTGTCTTGGAAGTGGGATGGTCTGTGATCCATCATCTCAACTAGACATTTCCTGTGGGCCTGAATTTTTCATGGGAACTTTCTTGAAAATCTCTCCTGTGGAGAGTCCTTCCTTGGTGGCTGCTCTTGATGGTCTCTCCCCAAATGACAGAGATTGGCTTTGCTAAGAGTCCCTAATCAATTCGTTGCTCATGACAAAAAAAAAGTAAAAAGCAGTTCAATTTTGCTAATTTTTTCCCAAAATTAAATCAATTAGTTAGTCACAGGTAGCCAAAACAATAATTATTATTTTCTAAGTTCAACAACTGTTTTGGTGTCTGTGTACGCCCTTACTGAGGAGTGTTTCTGCGATAAGAGGAGCATTATCTGAGCTTATCATGGCTGGAATGGATATTTCCCTACTGTGCTGTGGTGTTTGGTTCCAGGGTCTGAGTTCCTCCTGCCCCAGCACCTCTCTGCCTGTACAGAGGGAAGTAAAGCACATAAGTGAGAGACTGATTGATCTGCATGGCCCAGTATTCACTGTTTCATTAGTTCCTGCAGTCCGGGTTGCCAGAATTTATTTCTAAAGAAAACAGACCCTGCGTGAGATTGTGAGTGTTTGAGTCATGGAGTCCAGAGATATGTTAATGCACGGTACCTAACACATAGTAGGTGCTCAGCAAATGCCAGTGTCCTTTGTTCTTCTCCCTAAACATCATCCCCTGCTTCCTGGTATCTTTCTCAGTGGCGAATCTCCCTTAGCTTCCATGCTTTCCTCAAGCTGGTTCCAGTGAGGCTCGTTTGACAGCTATTACCTGGCCATCAGGCAACACCTGGGAAAGTTGCTCATCAATTAACCCAGGTTTCTAGACCCCTCAATCTGTCCTCACCACTCACCAATTACTTACTTCTTTTGGAAAGCTTCCCTGGCTACAACTGTGCCTGAGTCCCCCAGAGGGTGATTGGCCATTATCTGACATCCTTAGGGGGGAGGCACTCTGCATTTTTAGAAGCAGTGGGAGGAAGCAGTGTCCTGACACCTGTTGAAACTTTAGCATCCTGGGAGTTCATTTGGCCAGTTCTGCGAAGGCTGTCTGCCCCTCACCCTGGCAGAACACAAATGATTTTAAGGAATGTTTGGATAAAACATTTTCCAGGCCACAGTTATCCCTCTGCAGGACTATGTTATATGTGACAGACAACATTCCAATTTGGAGGTATGACTCGTGCCAATCCACACAGGCAATTAGAGCTGACACATTCCATGGGCTATGGGTCAAGTCTTCAATAGACCAGAAAGAAAACCCACAAAGGGAAACTTTACCAATCAAGAGAACCAATGGGAGCCTTAGACTGAGCCTGGCTCCTCAACTTGTCCTGTTAGGCTCATCTACTGTCATACTATTTCTCCTGCCACCCCTAACTTCCCCATATCCAGGAGGGAAATGGTGGTGCATGCTCCGGAGTGGGGCTGAATGTGGCTGATCATGGTGGGACAATACTAGGTTATGGCCCACCTGAGGTTGAACTTGCAAAGCTCAGTGACTGTTTCTAAAAATAGACTAGTTTAAAACTTTAAGTCACCTCTAGTGATGTCCTAGTCAGCTGGAGAGCAGCCGCTGCATAGTAGAAGTGCAATGCAGATGGTGTAAAAAGAATCTCACCTCCATGACCATCTAACGACCTACAGTGAGAAGTACACCTAGTAAACCCAAACCACTTTGGGGGAAATGGTGCTGGATGGCATTTCCTAGTCACAAATGCCATTCACTCTTACCCAGGTCTCACACACACAGAAGATGCGATTTTAAGGTTTCTATCATCTTTGGCAACATCAATCACCAGTTCCAAAAGGAAGCCTGTTTTATGGATGGTTGTGGAAATTTCCATAGTTCTAAGGGCTTGATTCTGGTCACTGGCCTATTTTTATCCTCTTAGTATCTAGGTAGCAATCATGACGGGAATGTATTTATGGAACTATTTGAATGAATAGAAAGTCTAAATATGAGCTATCTTTTAAGAAAACAATGTTAATGTTTTCAAGTATTCAAAGTACAGTGATCCTAGTGTTAAATAATAGGGGTTTGGGGAAATCAACACAAAAATGATCCAGATAAGACACAGAAGACCTGCTTTTAATTGTCCGTTTGGGGTATTTAAACAGCTTATACAGAGTTTAAATTATTCTTGAGGTTGTTTAATAAGCTTAGTGCCATCTTTGCCTTTCCAATTCAATTTATCAACCTTTGTTTTAAATAATCATCTCGATCCCATAGTTGACACGCCATGCTGGCACTCCTCTTACTCACGTTCCCTCCTCAAGGGAAATGAATTCAGACTTTCTCCCTAATGCAGGAATATGTATGGCAATAAAATAAAATACTACATTAAACCACATGTCCTTACAGTAAAACAACTAGAGGTCACTAAATCGAGGACAATCTGTTGTATGTGGTGTGATTTAAGTTTGCTTTTGTAAATATTATTCAATTTTAAAAGCAAACGATTATGTACTTGGACAGCTCTGAGAAATGGTTGCTGGAGAAACATCCATGTTTTTGGTAAATATCTAAAACATACTCTGTATTAGGTTCTGTGGGGCCCCACATATAAGATCACATAATAATTCCTCTATAGTCCACTGCTAATAAAATATAAGTCTTTCCTGATGTAATAGAAAGTTTCCTTAATGAAATTATGAGAATACAATACATAGATTATCTATTTTTATCTTGGCTGCCAGTGAGCTCAGAGGTAAACGTCATGGTTGCCAGGTAGAATTTTCTCCTCTCTCCACGTCTCTGCTTTCCGTTCCTCACCCTCTGTCCTATTATCCTTCTTACCGTTGCACTGCATTCTTCCTGGAGATAAGACATGGACAACAAATCAATAGAAAGAAAAATTACCATCAATGAAAAAGAAGGCAGTGTGAAGCTCAGCCTCCATGCGAATAGTCACCACTTCCAAATTGCTATGTCCTCATGATGAGAGTTTTGCTTTATTTTTACTCATGTGTAGTCTTTCCTTGCATTGTATCTGTATTTTCTCTCCTCACAATTTAACCGCAAGTATTTTCCCTGGGTTGAGAACCTAGTGAGTGACACAAGCATAGAAGCGAGCAGTCCCAGGGTTTTACCTAGAGACACTGAATTTCTTCTTTTTCAACTGTGAAATAAGGAAAGGAAAATTCGCCTTTGCATATTATAGATGTTGTCTATAAAATAGCTTGCATAGCTCCCAGCACGTGGTGGAACAGTGTGTCAGTAGCTCATAGCTTTTAGAGAAGGACAGGGCTTAGATTACACTTTGTTCAAGTGATACGGTAGGAAACGTTCTGGACTCAAAACTGTTAAGACACTGTTAGTCTTGTCCCACTTTTGCTGTTTACCAGATCTATGAACCACTTCATCGCTGGAGCAAGCCCTGTTTACCAGATCTAGGAGTCAACCTGCATACATAATTTAAATATTTTGGAGGCCTGCTACGGTTTGAATGTGTCCTCCAAATTTCATGTACTGAAAACTTAATTTCCAAATTTACATGTTGATGATATCTGTAGGTGGGGCCTTTGGGAGATCATGGGAAGTAGTAGGATTAGATATAGTCATCAGAGTGGCGTCCCTGTGACGGGCCAGCAGCCCAACTGGGAATTAGTTGAATAAACTGCATATGTAATATAAGTTACACAGTATAACCGTGTAGGGAAATATTACATAATGGTGACGATCATGGGGTATCAGTGAGGCAGAAATGTGTTAAAGCTGTGTTTTGGTGATGGTTGTACAACAGAATAAATATATTAAAACTTATAATACTTGTAATTGGATGAATGTTATAGTATATAAATTATATGTCTCAATCAACCAAGCTATCAAAACGTTTTAGAAGAATCTTTAGTAAAATGTGAGTTGCTCACAATCATTGCTTTAAATTTTGCCAAAATTTCTACATACAAAAACACTGAGACATGTAAAACTTTAACAGTGATTGCCTTAGGGCTGTAAGATTTGGTGACAGGGTCATTTTCTTTTTTTATGCTTTCCTGTACTTTTTAAGTTTTCTATAACAATATTTAGTAGTTTATCATTAAAAAGCAGAAATGTTACAAAATTATGAAGAATGGCTGGTATCGTGCAAAAAAATACATCTAGTTTAATTTTAAGTGATAAATAAGGTGTAACAGTGCATGTACAGACTACCTGACCCTTGAGAAGAGCAAACACTTCGCTACCACTCAGTGCATTAAGCACATTTATTAATTAATGTAGTCCTTACAACAACCCTATGAGATAGAGTGTATTATAATTGCCATTTTTCAGATGAGGAATATGAGATGATGCAAGGTTAGGGAGATGGGTCAAAGTCACATAGGTCTTCAGAAAAGGAGCTGAGAATATGACAGCAGGCAGGAGGCTCTAGACTCCTTGCTCTGACCCTGCAGACTTCATTAGGTAAGTGGACCAGAGGGCTGATGGCTCTTATCTCTGTGTGCTGGCCAAATAGTTATTTCTGTTACTTTTTTATTTTTTGCTTTATATTCTTCACGTAGTAAATATACATTATTATTCTACTGACAAATAATTTTTATTTCAAACTTAGAATCCTTAAACAGCATTAACAACCCAAGGCTACTAAACACTGCCTGTGTCACAGAGTTCGGTAAGGATTCAATACAAACCGAAAGGCCTTTCCCATGGGAAAGGTAAGGTTACACTTTTGCTAGGATTGTGTCAGCACAGTGAGGGCCGGGGATGGCTGCTGCTGACTTTTTGAAGAGTATGAGGCGGGGAGAAGGCCCGAGGGGAAGTGCGTGGAGCTTACTTAGGCAGGTGGCCAAGATGGCGGCTTGGCCCCACTGCAGCTGTGACACCAGACGAAAAGTGCATCTAGGATATCTGGGGATAAGATTCCGTGATCCAAGTCCCTTGCCTTGAACCCTGGGTTTACTTCCCCTAGGTCTGGTGCCTGCCCTCTGAAAAGGGTCTTGTTAAAAACGTTTTACTGGTTAAATTTAGCTCCTGTCTTCTCTTCCTGAAAATGGATGGGTGTCATCCAGGCTTCTGGCTCTCCCCTCCTGTCCTGGGAGTCCCCTGGGTAAGAGGGGAGTCAGTGCAATTTGTGAGATCATAGCAGCAAAGGTGACCTTGTCTGCAAATTGCACGAGTCCTTCCTCGCCCCCCAAATGGGATTCCAAAATAGACCAGTAAAAGCCAGTCGAAGAGCTTCACGGAGTCGCGGCGGGGTGTTCTGCTTTATACATAGTTGTGGGATGACTCACTACCAAATGCTTCCTAAAAGAGACTCCTTAAGTTACGGTAACATTTCAGAATGGTATTTATAGTGCCAATAGAAAATAGGAGGGGCGAGTTATTTGGAGCCTTGCCTCGGTCAGCGCAGTCTCCTCCCTCCCAGATATTTCTCTCTCCTCCAGTTTTCAAGTCGTCTTTGTCCCCTGAATGATGGCAGAGCCTGCGAGAGACAGACTTCCGATGTCTGAGGGGCTCAGCTCTGCAGCGACCCCCTCCTTGGCCATAAATAGCTTCTGGAATATCCGTGCGATAGCTCCCCCTGTCCCGAACCCCCGCTCTAGCCCCTCAAGTGAGACCCACGGGTCTGCTGTGCTCCCTCCAATAGTTCGGCTGTTTATGAACAATTCAGATGTACTGTCCCGAAATGAGTGGAAATGCCAGAGGTTATTTGTTCTGGTTTCCTTCCACTGTGTATGCTCCGTTTCGTGCCTGTCTGTTGGTTACCTAGGATATGGCCAGGGGAGGCTTTAAAGGATTGGCTGGGAGCTTGGATGGATTCCCTGCGAGGCTGCGAGGCAGGGCTTGGTGATCAGTAGGATGCCCTCATCGTATGCCTGATTAACCACCCGATGACCCTTCTGGGCTCAGCTCACACTCTCCTCTCCAGGACTCCAGGAGTTCCGCATACATATTCCTAGTTTGGCTTTTCTCCACTGGTTGTATGCATTTTATATCTGTCTACTGTTATTCTTTTGGAATCCTCTAAAACAATGTCCTAGATTGTTCTGTGTCATGCGCAGCAGCGTTCAAAGCGCACCCACAGTGCTCAGTGTATGTAGGTCAAACACGTGCTTAAGTGAGCACTTACGCTGGGTTTTTGTTTTGTTTTTTGAGTTCAAAATAATTTCAACTTTTTGTATTCCATCCATAGTTTTGATGGAAAATAAAAAATAAACCTAAGATGAATCACCTCTGTGTCAGGATCCTTTTAGATATCTTAGCTTCCTTATCCTTCCTAACACCAGAAAGGTGGTATTATTCTCACCAATTTACTTATGAAATTGCTGAGTTCAGGAAGAGCTTGAAAGCTTTCTGGGAATAGTGGGGAAGACAGGATTCGGGCCTCTGGATGTCTTGTTGCTTACACTGCTCCAGAGCACCCCCAAACTAGGTTGCTAGCTGTATCTATGCTTTAATGTGTGAATTAGAATAAGAAAATGTACCTTTTTTGAAAGAGCCACTCAAAGAGTTGATACTGAAAATAAGTGAATGGCTCCATAAAATTTTCAAAAGTTTATTATCATGGAAAATTTCAAACACACAAAAGTACCAGGAATAGTGCAGGGCCCCATGTATCCTTTACTTTACCTGTCTTTTATTCATTGTCCCCTCATCCCACTGGATTATTTTGAAAGAAATCCCAAATACTGTATCAACTAAGAGGCTTCAAATCATTAACATAATGATATTTCTTCTCGTGGAACATAAACACGCTCAGACAATTTTGGAAAGACCAACTGATTCCCTCTGGATGCCAGAACCATTCAGCTGCTGTTCTTTAAAAAAAGAAAAAAATAGCACTACTGGTTCACATTCTCTTCAGACCATGTTAGTTCTTTGGGGTACGTTATCTGCCCTACATTAGCAGAAAGGAAAAGATCTGTTCAAATGTACTCCATAGTTCAGACGGATTCACATTTTGGGAATAAATGTGTAATTTTGTATCTCCCAACAGAGTACTTGAGATCATCACAAATGAGTTAAACTTCCAAGTGTTACTATTTTCTTTTCCATTGCGGGTTGTATATGCAATACCCGTAAGGGAACTTTTTTCATTCTTTTCAATGGACTCTCTGTCCATTTTTCAGAGACTGGTTATTGGTAGTAACGGCAGGAAGGATAACATCCGTGGCATTTTCCCATTATGCCTTCAAAATTTTGGAGAAATATCCAACATTTAAACGCCTATAGAAAAACTTGCAACCACCCCAGCACTATTTGGAAGCAAAGTCTGAGGTGTGTGCGTGCACAAACAGACCAGACCAAGGGTGTGAGAGTGGGCACACCCACTAGGATGAGTGAGAAACATTTTGGTGTCTGTAGCTTTATATCCTTCAGAATCCCAGGTCAAAAAATAACTCTCTTTGGGAGCCTTTGTTGTTCATATGTCCTGTTTTTTCCCATTCTTAACAATGCCCAGGGGCAGCACCTGCGGCTCCCAGGGTAGGGTGGTGGCCCCATATATCGAGGGTGGTGCGTTTAAACCCAGCCCTGGCCAAACTGCAGTATAAAAATAGCTAGGCATTGTGGTGGGCGCCTAGAGTCCCAGCTACTCAGGAGGCTGAGGCAGGAGAATCACCTAAGCCCAAGAGCTGGGGGTTGCTGTGAGCTGTAATGCCACAGCACTCTTTCAAGGGTGACAAAGTGAGATTCTGTGTCTAAAAAAAAAAAAAAAAAGCCCAGTCTGCACCAGTCTGCATATATAGACTGTGTTCCAAAGGGTAATCCCCTTAATCCTGAAGGGCGTGGTGAGTAAATTCCTTTTCTATCAATTTAAGAATAGGTCTTGGATCTTCGAGTGTTTGCCATAATGGGAGAGGTTTCTTCTCTTTTAAAGGGAAGCAACTGGCAGTGGATGGTAAAGAAAAGCAAAAAAAGGGTTAGATGGATAAAATAAAGGAACAGAATAAAAATTATCCTGACTGTTCTATGACAAAAAGAATCATTATACAGAAAAGATTTAAGCTGGGGTGGGGGGCGGAGAGAAAAGACTAGGTAGCATTTCCAATGGGAGGCTAACCCAAAACTCTCTGGAGATCAGAAGAAAGTGAACACTTAATTTTTTTTTTCTTTTTAAAGACTGCTTTGCATTCCGATTTCTTTCTTTTTTTTTTGACTCAGGGGATTCTGATTCTTCCTTGCATGTCTGCAGAACAGGACAACTGGCCCTAGCTGGGTCCAGCTTGCCCCCTCAACACAGTCAGAACCCCTTTCCTCTTTCTGTTTCCAGCAGAATCTCTGGCAGCCAGGCTCTCTGAATCAGCATTGTTTCTGCCCCACTGCTCCCGCTGCACTGGAGTCCAGGCGAAGAAAGAATTGAAACAAATTTAACGAGGTTTCAGATAGATTACGATTTCTTCTCTGAGTAAGTCGCCCTCCTCTGTGTCCCCCTATGCTCTTGAGTTCCTCTAGGCCAAAGGAGCTGATGGACACCTACCCAGATTTCCACACAGTATCTGTTTGCATGGGGAGTTCAAACCAAGTAAAATTAAAAAACCGTGTACATCTGGACAAGTTGGAAAGGTCAATTAGGTTTTTTTTTTTTTTCAAGATGTATTTCTGCATGACTCACTGGCTCTTCTCATTTCCCGCTAGAATTATTACAAAGTGTATCTGGGAGACAATGAGGCTGGGGAAGACTCCCCTTCATGGGCCACAGACAGGCCTCCTACAGTACACATATAAGCTGCCCTTTTCGGCCAGTGGCCTTCTCCTTTCCCCTCTCCAGGGTCACCAATAAAGTCTGCCCATAGCCAATTTCTTCCTCCAAGCTAGCTTGTTTCCTGAGGCATTTTGGGAAAAGCAGAGGCTGATGATGATGGTTGAGATCTTGCTCATGTGTGGCCCGCATGGGACAAAAAAAGCACTCTGGAAAAGGATTATATAATGGTGGTGATGGCGTTGCTTATGGTAATTGTTATTTTGCAATCTCATCTCTAGTAATAATACATTTCAGGCACTCAATTTAGAACTCAAGTTCTCAAGCAAAATCATAAATGTTATACAGTAAGATGGTAACTATTTGCCCCCCTCCAAACTTTTGTTCCAGGAGCATGCCTATAATCACATTTGCTCATGTAGGACAAATTTAGACGTTCTCAGATATTACTTAGATCTCCCTTGAGATAATTACTCATATGGACCACCTTCTCCCTTTGTTTGGAGTATTTTCAAAGGAAAATCCATTTGAAAACAATCCATCTAAACAATCGCTGATTTGGAATAATGATGGGATCATATTAAGCATTTATGAAATGGCAGTCTAAGTCCAAAACATAAATGTCCTATCCACAATTGTGTTTTCTGTTCTATGCAGTCCCAAGCCCTCCTCTCTTCTCAGACCTTCCCTTCGCCCACTCCTTGATGTTATTTACGCACATCCTGGTGTTGCTAGCTCACCACTCTGCACCTGTAGCCCTACCCTCTCCCCTGAGCACTGTTCACTGATTTCTAAGGATCAATTGAATAATTAACTTAGATGAGCACAGTCACCTTAACTGCGTTGATTTTGCACCCCAGGAGATAGTTAACAATGTTTGGGGACTTTTGGGTTGGTGGGAAGGGAAGGGACATTGGCATGTTGGGAAGAAACTAGGGATGGTGCTAGACACTCAGTAATTCATGGAAAAGGTCCCCACAATGAAGTATTACATGACCCACAATGTCAACAGTGCCTAGATTGAGGAATCCCACCCTAACCTAAGATGGGATATGTCCCGCTTTCCTCCCGAATTCACTTTTCCTGTTAAACTTTCTCTGAACAATCTATTTGCTTCCTCCTTTGACTCTACTAGGTATTTATTGTAAGTTATGTCCTGTGCTGTGTTACTCTTTTGGATTTGTGTGTATATAGATCATCTTCCTAACTGAATCTGAAGTTTCCTGAAAGCAGGGCTTATCCCCTCTTACTTTTGATGTCCTTAAGTATAACCAACCCAGGGCTCAGTACTTAGCATATCCTCAATCCATTCCAGATAAAAGAATATATCTTCAGAGAATGATGGAATCTTGAAGTTTGAAGATAGTATATCCAGGAGATGGCAAGGCTTTCCCAAGAAACTTAGAGATGGGGTAAAAGAGGATGGTCTTAGAAATTTAAAAAATCAAGCATTCAGTGGAAGTGGACAGCTTGTCTTCAGGAGGCCATAGAAATATTCATTTGAAGTTAGTTACCAGTAATCTTAGCACTTAAATAAAGCCATGCAGCACAGAAAAAAAAGAATAAAATTAATAGAATAGTGACTTATATTCCATCTTAGTTGGTGGATTGAAATGGCTGAATTAGGGGATACAGGTATCTGTAGAATGTTGTCCCCTGTGAGAAGATGGAAATATTATTGAATCCTATCTTCACTCAGATGACATGATCCTCAAGACATTTCCCTTCTATTTGTTTTAGTTCCATGCCAACCAAACAACATTCAGATTAATAACCCAGCTTCCCAGCTGGGAAGATGGGAACATTTCCATCAGTACACAAAAGGATGCCTTAGCTAGGAGGGTCAAGCATTCAAGGCACAGAACATAGATATTCCCCATAATAAATTAGTAAATTGACCTTTTTGTTTGCACATTAATCTCTTGTGAATTTATTGTGTGTCTCCACAAGATACTGACAATTTCTGGCTTTATTGATAAGGTCTGTTTGCTGGACTGAGAGCCAGACCCTGATGTGTGGGCTCATTCCCCAAACGAATGCCATGTTGGAAACTGCCTGGCCCTGTGACATCCTATTTTGCCCCAATCCATTCTTTGGATGGGGATGCACCTGTAGCCCTACCCTCTCCCCTGAGCACTGTTCACTGATTTCTAAGGATCAATTGAATAATTAACTTAGATGAGCACAGTCACCTTAACTGCGTTGATTTTGCACCCCAGGAGATAGTTAACAAGGTCTGGGGACTTTTGGGTTGGTGGGAGAGGGTAGGGCTACAGGTGCATCCCCATCCAAAGAATGAATTGGGGCAAAATAGGATGTCACAGGGCCAGGCAGTTTCCCCCTTCTTTTCAGCTTCAACATATTTTAACATTATAGGATTTCAAGTCCCATCTCAGATCCTGGAATTATCATTTTTTGTTTAAATCTCCAAAGTACTGTAAAAAAATCCATTCATACTTCACTTAAAATTCTTCTTATTGGGAAAAAAAAAAAACACATGCAACTTCTTTTTAATAAAGGAAACAAAATGGGAAGGTCAAATTGCTTTTAGAACTTTTTATAGGCCTGGCACCACTGGAGACATTTCATCATTGAAGAACGTGTGACAAGTAACTGGGACCATTTACTGAGGGTTTCTCAGGGACAGACCAAGAATAGCAAAAGAGACCTTTTCTAAAAGACTCCATGATTTGATTCCATTTTCCTGAGAACAACTAGGACTAATTAGAAATAACGTGCAGCTTGTGTTCGTTACATTTGAGCATTTGTTAACAAGCTCTTGTGTGCAAAACAAAGACTGGTTTCAAATTGATTCGTCACTCTAGTTCTCATCCTCCATTCCGCTTCCATCTCTTCCTTTAATTGCCAGCGTTTCTTGTTTAATGTCATTAATTAACAGAGGAAGTTGGGATGATGAAAATAGCTCGGGTACTCCACCTCATTTTGATCCCAGTCATGAATGCTGGAGAAAACGTGTCTTCTTACTGAAAATAAAGCAGTCTAGAACAATATTATGCAGTTTATAAATTCCACCGAACCACTGTACAAATAAACAATGCTACTGAATCGCACAACAAATCATCTCACAATTAGGCCACACAAGACCAGCTGCTGTATAAACGAGCCCGTGGGCCAAAGAGGAGGACTTTGAAGATAAATATTGCCATATGTGAAAAGAAAAAACAATTCCCAGCAAACCTTAATTGCACGGAGCTTCATTTTCAAATGCCATTTGCCGTGGGAATAAAGGATTTCATGTTGTGACCTATGACTATTGTAAGCATCCTCCACAGTGTGTGGGGAGGAGAATTGAGGCTCTAATTGTAGGCCACGAAGGCCTGGATCCATGGGAAATGTGCCTTCCCCTTCATCTCTTCTTCCCTTCCCTCACCATGCCGGCATTTCTCAATACTTGACTATATACAATCAAGGTTTCATTAATCTGTGTGGATTGTCCATTTGGTACCTCAACTGAAGAAAAATGTTAAATGCAGGCTGGCCTCCAGAACTATAAGTTGGTGGATATCTCCAGGGCATAGACTCATTTTAGTATTTGTTAGAATTCAAAAAGAAGGCTGCCTAAATTTGATGATCCATTCCAAAACCAAGCCTTAATGCTCTTTGGCTGAGCTGCAATTCTTAGATTATCCTTGTGTTTGACAGCAACTGCAGTTCTTGGATTATCCTTGTCACCACTTCCCTTTTTCTTTTCTCAGCCTTGACAGAGACTGCATTTTCAACTTCATTTCCTATTTATGTCAACTAGTAGCCAGGGTGGGACACTGACCACAGGAAAAACTAGAGAAATCCCAAGTTTCCAGAAGTGTAGATAGTAGTGCCAAGATTTGAAGGCCACAGCCACCACTGTGAAGTCCAGAGAGTGAAGTTGTGGACTAGAAGACAAGTCCAGGAGCATCTCACTCCACCTTTAATATATTTGTAAATGCGATATTTGGATAACTGTTTAGAAGAAAATCATTCCTTGTTTTTATTATGTTGACAGGTCTAACGTCTGTGTCCCATTTTGGGGTGACCCTAAATACAATGGTAAGGAAAATGACTACTTGTGGGACAGCACCCAAGCAGTGCACCTGGCTGTTCCTTTTTCTTGAAAGGACAGAGGGCAAGAGGTATGGATGTACAGTAATTCACAGACTAGTTATTACAGTGTTGACTGGTCTAGTGTCTCTTTATTCGTAGACACGCCACCTTTCAACTTATGAGGAGTCTTCCTTTGGTCCATGATGGGTGAAGTAACTACATTAACATCACAGTGAGCTTTTTCATTATCATACATACACTCTGTTTCCTTACTATAAATTCTTTTTTCCCCCCCATGTTTTACAAAAGAAGTGCTTCTCTCTCTCCTTTCATTTTCTGTCTCTTTATAAATTCAGGGATCAAATCTGCCTGAATCTAATTAAAACCTCCCAAGGGGGCAACCCAGCTTATCAAATAGCTATGGTTTCTAACATTTGTCAAAATATGATGCAGAATGACATGAGGTTGATGGTGGAATATCTTATATATTTTTTGAGCAATAACCATAGGTTATGTAAAGTTTTATTTCCAGAAAGCCTAAGCAGAGTTAAATTGAGGCCAGATACATTGTTCTTTTGCAATGCGAATACATCATGAACAAAAAATTGGGGAAGCACCCAATTTTTTAATTTAAAACTATTTTAAGGTAATCTTTTAGAATTTAAATTTTATATAATTTGGGAGATCTTTTCTCCTGTCTAGCTAGTTACTAGTCCAGACCATTGTCTCCAAGAGGATGACTCAGGCATCCCTCATTGCTATTTCCTGAGGGGCTGGTTGGGCATAGCTCTTCCGTTAAGTTTGCTTTATATTTGAAATTAGTAGTGTTAACACAATAAAATGTTTGCAGCAATGTTGGAAAGAATGAGGGTCATCTGACCTTCCTTCTGTATTAAATATATTGGCTTCTGTTTGTTATGAATTCCAGTAGCAGTGTAGCACGATAGTTAAGATCATGGGTTATGGAGACAGGCATGTTTGGCTCATGAAAATTGTGTGTGCATAGAAGTGCTTCATTATGAAAGTGGAACTGGTATGCATGAGAGCAAATTTAAAGCAGGTCCTGAAGGCAAGAGTAGATTGCCCATACAAAGGCACAGCTGTCATGGGCCATTCTCCTGCTACATTGTTTTGTTCTGTTTTTTTTTTTTTTTTTTCTCAACATAAATGTGGCCTTATGGGGGACTCCTGGTTATCAGTTCACTGAAGAAGCAATCATTCGAGTCTGGTTTATAGACAGTTCTTTATGATATATTATCAACACCCAAAAGGATACAGCAATAACATTATTGCCCCACTTTTGGGTGACCCTAAAGACAGTGGTAAGGAAAATGACTACTTTGGGGCAGCACCCAAGCAGTGCACCTGCTGTTCCTTTTTCTTGAAAGGGCAGAGGGCAAGAGGTGTGGAAGTACAGTGATTCACAGACCTTGCCTATTGGTTAACTGGATGGTCAGGGACTTAGAAGGAGCCCTGTTGGAAAATTAGTGACAGGTCTGGGGGAGAAGTTTGTGGATGAACCTCCCTGAATGTGCAGCAAAAGACAATCTAATCAAAAGGGATCTTAATGACCAGGTGTACAAGATGATCTGTTTCATCAACATCACTCAGTTTCTCTCTCCAGCTACCACTGTTCTTGCCCGAGGGCCTCTGTGAACAAAGTGAGCACAGAAATAAGGGTGGAAATTACTTGTACACACAGGCTGACTTTTCTACTTATTAAGACTTTTCTCTCATTAAGGCCAATTTGGCTTCAGACACTGCTAAGGATCTGTCCTGTCAACAGCAGAGAACAACACCAAGCCTTCGGTCTGACACTACTACCTGGTGGGTTTAACTAGTCACCAGGTGGCAGGTTGATTGGGTCAATTCCATCAGGTAAGAGCACTAGCACTTTGCTATCCAATAAGAGACTATAAAGGTAGATTTGCCTTAATGGCCTGAAGTGACTCTGCCATACTACTGTCTATGGACTTAGAGAATGTTATCATTGCTACATACTGCTTTTGCCAAAGCAACTCATTCTACAGCAAATTAGATGAAGTAATGGGCTCATACTCATGGAATTCACTGGCCTTTCTAGGTTCCTTGTCACTCTGAAACAGCTGGCCTGATAGAACTGTGGAATATGCATTTGCAAACTGGGTTACAGCACCAATTGGGTATGAACAACATGGAGAGTGAAGTAATAACCTCCAGGATGCTTTATCTGCTCTAAATCAGTGACCGACATATGATACTCTTTCTCCCATAAGTAGGCTTTACCATTCTATGACTTAAGAACTGAAAATACAAATAATTTATCTTAGTATCACCTCTAGCAACAAGCTAGTAGAATTTTTACTTCCTGACCCTGCTCTTTTGGTCTAGAGATCTTACTTCCCAAGGGAGTAGACACATCAATGATTACATTAAACTGGGAGTCAAGAATCCCACCTGAACAGGTTCAAGTGCAGCACCTTGGCAAAATGTGTAGGCAACATGCATCATTAGAGTTGGAGGCTTTAAGGAGACAGGTTGACACTGGTTCCAGTTCACCCTTACAGATTGTAGCTTACTTCATGGATTTCATTTGTCTGCTTATCTCCACTTCAGGTCCATCTTTCTTTCCTTTTTTTTTTTGCAGTTTTTGGCCTGGGTCAGGCTTGAACCTGCCACCTCTGGTATATGGGGCCAGTGCTCTACTCCTTGAGCTACAGGCTCCGCCCCTCCATCTTTCTTTCCTAACAGCCTGCCCTGTTGACTTCAGGCCCAGCCCCAAATTGCAAAAGCAACAACACTACATAAACATAAACAGTTCCGCCAGTTCCTAGGACTGTATGAAGTCAAATATAGATTACACTTGGTGATTTCCTCTGATTGACTCCTAACTAACCAATCAAGTTGGAATCCAGTATCTGCCTCTACTATAAACTTGATCTTACATAAACATCTCTAAGCCTAAGTTTCCTCATTTATAAGATAGAGATGCTATTAATTACCATATGGAACTATTAGGAGAATTATATGAACTAGGAGCTAATGCTGTGTAAGGTGTGTCCTAGCAGTCTCTAACCTTTTTGGTAGCAGGGACTGGTTTCATGAAAGACAATTTTTCCATGGACTGGGGCCAGGAAAGATGGTTTAGGGATGATTCAAGTGCATTACATTTATTGCATACTTTATTTCTATTATTATTATTACACTGTAATATATACAATAAGTATATAGCTCACCATAGTGAAAAATCAGTGGGAGCCCTCAATTTGTTTTCCTGCAACTAGATGGTCCCATGTAGGAGTCATGGAAGTCAGTGACAGGTGAAGCTTCACTCATTTGCCTGTCACCTCCTGCTATGCAGACCAATTCCTAATAGGCCACGAACCAGTATCAATCCATGGCTCAGGGGTTGGGAACCACAAGCATATAGGAGGTAGTAAATTGTTACTACTACTTACAAAACTTGGCCCTGAGACCAGCTGATTTTACATAGCATCATTGAATTTGGAGATTGGAAGAGATTTTGAGAAGTCATCTGAACCAGTAGCTTGACATAAAAAGCCCAAACTTAACCAATCTTTGTGTAGTACAGATCTTACCGTTGCTAGTTTAATGTCACTATACCCCATGTAATTCACAAGACATATGCAAGAAAACAATTCATTATTGTTTATTATTGCTGACAAGGGGGTTTTAAACCAACTGTCAGGTTTTATGACTCAAGTGAATACTGTTCTTGGAAGTAATCTTTCTAAGTTTGTTTCTTTCTTCTTCTATAAATGAGGGAAGTTGGAAAGATTTCTTTCCAAACTTCCTAAATCTAAAATTTTACAAAGATCAGTCAACTGGCAGTCTATTCATTTATCCAATGAAGATTTGCTTTAAAAATATTTTTGAGGGGAGTTTCTGCTTGGACATTGTCTCCAAAATTGGTTTTGAGGGCTACGCAGGAAAAAGTTCTCCTTGTATTAGAGCTAAATGTTGTTTTTGTTCTGAGACTTGGCATTGAAGGATTTGGGGCTATTTCTAAGGGCCCAACCTATTGTCTAGATAAAGATGTACCACTTTTGAAGATATTCTGATAGATATTACAAAAAGTGAGACTCCAACAGTACTTTGGGTAATATCAATATTATCTTGGGATATCACAAAAGTTTAATATTTACCTTGGCAAATTAGAGGAAAACAGAGACTTAGTATATTCCCTAAACTGGAATGTGTTGAAGAGCTAAGAAGTCCAAATTCAAGTCCCAGTTCAGCATTCACTAGCTGTTTTCCTTCAGGAATCCACTTCATTTGTGGAATTTTTAAGTCCTTCACCTGTAGTGTGGGAATAATGCATTTAACCAGTGTTCTTGTAGCATTCTTATGAAGCGTGAATGAAAGACAGCAGCTATCAGATCACCTTGCTTATTTGGAAGCACCCAAGAGAGTAAAACAGGTTGTCAAACCATGGCTTGTAGGCTAAATCCTCTGAGGACTTGGGGGTTGGTGGACCTGGAGGAGCCCCCAGAGACAGAGCGGAATGATGAGATCTTGCCCCAGGGGCCTTCTCAAGTTCTGTACAGCTACTGAGCTGAGAATGATGTAGATGAAGACTTACACCAGTTTGCTAATAAGGAATTCTCACTTTGAACCCCAAATGTGAAGAATGTTATCGCTCCCTTAACTCCTCCCTAAATGAATGCCTTTCTTCTCATTAGCTGAGCTGTAGTTTGAAAAATTGTACTCAATTATGATTATCATCTCTTGAATTTTCTTAATAAAAATTTTGCGAAAAATTATCTTCTTTATTATACAAGTTCTTATGTGATATTCTCTATTCTATTAATATTCTCTTGGCTTACAAAGCCTAAAATAGTGAACTATGTGACTTTTTGCAGAAAAAAATGTGTTGATCCCTACTACAAATTATTGTGTAAAGGGATTTGTATTATTTTATTATTATTATTATTATTTTTGAGACACAGTCTTACTTTGTCACCCTGGGTAGAATGCTGTGGCATAATAGCTCATAGCAATCTCAAACTCAGACTCAAATGATCCTCTTGCCTCAGGCTCCTGAGTAACTGGGACAATTGATGCCCACCACTGTGACAGACGGGGTCTCCCTCCTGCCTAGGCTGGTCTCAAACTCATGAGCTCAAGCAATCCACCCACCTCGGCCTCCCAGAGTGCTAGGAGTACAGGCATGAACCATCATGCTCAGCCAGGGATTTGTATTATTAGTAATAAACATAGGCACTGTCCATAAGCAAAGGATGCTGTAAACAATTTGTTCACTTTTCTTCTTAGTTATATTTAATCTCCTTTTTGTTTATACTTTTAGCTTGTATAATACCATACTCTTTCTTACAAATACCAAAAAGAAGAAAGAGAGAGGTTCGTTACTCAGCTGAATTATAATCTGAATTTTATAATATAGATTGGTTTTTATAAACTGAATTGAAAAACCCCCAATTTATAAAAAGTTGAAGAAAAAAGAAAATTAAAAAATAAAAAAAGGATACCATTCAATTCCAGATCTGCTGAAGGACAACAACAAAAATAAAAAGGAATCTAAGAACCAAACCTGAGTGGAGATGCTGGCTTGCCTGAAGCTCTAAGGCACCCTCTGAGGACTTGGGGGCTGGTGGACCTGGGGGAGCCCTCAAAGACAGAGCGGAATGATGAGATCTCGCCCCAGGGGGCCTCGTGCAGGCAGGTATCAAAATACCAGCCTCTGAGGGCTGTCCTGGTTATGGCAGTAATATCACCTTTCTGGATAGAAAAATCTTAAAGTGAGTCAAAATTAGTTTTGCATGAGAATGATATCAGATATAAATTTCTTTATTGGAAATACAAAAGACCAAAATAACACTTAGGGCCCTTGTGTCGTTTTGTGATACATGCTGATGTCTTCATGCAAGAGAAAAAAAAAAAGAAGAAGAAGAAAAATGGGGATAGAAAAGGAAGGGAGAGGAAAATACAAGGAAAGGGAAAAAGGACTTTTAAATGTATACCACCTGCTTTTAATGTTGTTTCAAATATATGTGTTTTAGTATGCCTGGAGTGCCTGTGTTGGAGAATTATTAGGCAAATTTGATTTTATGAATGATATGAGCCAGAATTGCAAAGGTGTGTTTCTCTTCTCCCGTGAAGAGGAAGTCAGGGGGAGATGAAAGGGAGAATAACCTTTACCTCATAATTTCCCGTCCCCTCCTCTCTCTGTGTAAGCCACATTCGTCTCTCAGTAAAGGTACTTGGAGAAATTTGCTCAAATTTTCCCTCATGCTTGAAATTTACTTACCCTGGGTAACAGGAAATGTGGAGTCTTGTGATGTAGATTGGTATACCAGATGGTAATCTTAGCACATGCTATTTATGTAGATCAGCCATGTGCGTGAGTCATCCACTTAAGGCTGACCTCAGCCACTGCGAAGTTGGATTCCACTACTGTTATTAATAAATAATAATAATGGTACCGATTATGCATCATTCTGATGCACATTTAATGAGGCCATTGCCTTTATACAATATTAAATCTGGGTTTGTTTTCTTTTTCTAAACAGTACTATATTAACAGCTGGCTGCATTGTTAGATTTGCTGGTGAGGGCAGGCACAAAATGTAACTCGGTTAAGTTAATTCAGACATCTATCATTTGCATTGTACTAGCCACTGAATGTCCTATTTGCTGAATGTCCTAGCTACTTTGTGCTTCTTCTGAAGCAAGTGGCTGCTTTTATTTCAATTATCCTTTTCTAGATCCTGTAATTTCAGTCATTATTTTACTGATGAAGATGAATTTGAGTGGAGTAATCCATACTTACCTTCTCTCCTTTTTAACTACTAGCTAATTTAGCAACAGAGAGAGTTTAGTATTTTATACAACTTCTATTATCTGGTGGTTGTAGAGAAACCAGGTAGTAAAAGTTGTGCAAGATGAACTCTTCAAAGGTCAAAAGTATGTTCTCTTTACTATCAAGCATCCACCAATTGAGCCTTCCTGCCTTTAATCCTTCCTTACTTTCCTCCTGGCTACTTTTTTCCCATTTTCCCCTTAATAATTCCTGGAACAGGCTCGGCCCCTGTGGCTCAACAGCTAGGGTGCCAGCCACATACACCGGAGATAGCAGGTTCAAACCCCACCTGGGCCTGCCAAACAACAGTGACCACTACAACCAAAAAATAGCCAGGTGTTGTGGTAAGTGCCTCTGGTCCCGGCTACTTGGGAGGCTGAGGCAAGAGAATTGCTTAAGCCCAAGAGTTTGAGGTTGCTGTGAGCTGTGATACCATAGCACTCCACCTAGGACAACATAGGGAGACTCTGTCTCAAAAAATAGAAAAATAATACCTGGGAACTGTGCTTTACACAACATGGACAATGTCTTTTTGGTTTTGTAACAGTCTGCAGACATTTTCTAATGTGATCCACCTTTCCAGAAATTTCCTGCTTGCCCCTTTGAGAAATATACTATCATTGTTTTTTAAATTTGCTTCTTTTACCCAAAGACAGTGTTTCTGATCCAACATCATTAGAATAAGGCACATAAGATTTAATGATAATGAATTGCATGCAATTATTTTTTCTCGGTGTTTGATCGTGACTTAGAGTTCTTTATCTTGTGACTGAACTGGGACCAGACAACAAAGAGAACAAGTTCATTAAGGATTTTAATTTGTAAAAATTCCACTGGAGCAACCTAATGATGAAGGGTACAGAAGAGACAAGTCTCAGCGAAAAATCAGAGGCATCGGTTACCTGTTTCTGACAGGAGTTAAGGAGCGGATTGTTACGGAAATTGTGCCGCCTATATTACTTAAATTAACCCTAATAATAGACTTTTTTTGGTATTATTTTCTTAGTTTCCATACTAAGTGAAGCATACAACTATGAGATGTATGAAATTCTTTAGAGCAGTGACTTTCAACCAGTGTGCTGAGAAAATTTTTAAACATCATTAATTAAATTATTTTCAAAAGAAGTTCTGGGGTGTGTAGCTTAGTGGTAGAGCATATGCCTTGCAAGTATGAGGTCCTGGGTTCAAACCCTGGCTCCCCCACTTAGCCTGCCTAGGTGCTTGTAGCTCAATGGTTAGAGTGCTGGCCCTAAGCACTCGGGGTAGTGGGTTCAAACCTGGCTAGGGCCTGTTAAACAAACAAACAAAAAAAAGAAGTTCAAAGCACAGTAAGTGTATTCTTTCTTTTTTGTTCTTTTTTTTTTTTTTTGATCAATATAATTTAAGTGTGCTGTGGAAGTTTAACTGTAGGTTCAAGTGTTCTGTGAGACAAAAAAGGCTGAAAAACAATGTTTTAGAGCATTGTTGGTCCTGTATCATCGAGACTTGCTGGGGACAGAGTTCCTTAAGGGCCACTGAATGACACAGGGGCACACTAAGCTCTGTCTTAGAAGTTCGTCCTCCCTCTCTCCTGTTCTGTAGGAAGCTCCCACTTTTACCTCACAGTAAACAACTCTTTTCAGTTTACCAGGAGCTAAGCAGAGACTCATCAGAGACGGCTTCAGTGCAGTCAGCACCACACAGTGGTTAAGAGATTAGGCTTTGGAATCAGATCAACATGGGGGGCTGAGTTCCAGCCCCAATGACTGTAGCCTTTGACAAGTGGCAAAACCTCTCCTTGCCTAGGATTCCTCATGTATTAAATAGGAATAATGTAGCACCCATCTCATAAATTGGCTGTGAGTATTAAATGAGGGAATCATGAAAAGTACCTGGCACCAGCAGATGGTAGCTATTTTTATCTATGATCCACTAGGTTGAACATTTCTGTGCCTTCCCTAGTCTGAAATGGAGATGCCCTTACATCATCCTCCAGGGCTATTCTTAATTACTTATGTCATTTAACTTTTAAGTGCCCATCATTGGCTTTCTATCAAGCCAAATGTATATTAGGGAATAGGGATGACAATTATATAAGGAGTCTCTTCAGAGCCTTGAAATCCTGAAATTTTGTCAGAATTTCTAGATCCTTAGGGATCATCAGCACTGAGAAGTAGAACATTTCCATCCTACTCTGTACCCTCTCCCCTGCCCCATGAAATACTAAGACTTCTGTAATTAAACAAGATACCTAAGAAGTGATATGCACAGGTAGACTTTAAGAGGCCAAGAATGGAGTCCAGCACTAACAGCGATTGTGAACTGTGATTGTGAACTCCTTAGCTAGATTATAAACTCTTTGAGGTGCTTGTTGATTTCTGGAGGGAGAAGGTTAGAATTAGAATTTGTGGTTATATGAAGATATAGGGCATCTTCCTCTATTGCTCCAGGGCTTATCTAAAAATTCTGCTTCTCTCTGAAAATGAACCTCCTTTCCCCAAATAGCAGACTTTCCTGTAATCTCTACATGCATCAAGCATCTATATAATCCCTAACATCTCTCTCTTTACTTACATATATAAAGCTCACACTTCATATATAAGGGACTTGCATAGTGATTTCAAAGTGATTATAATAACATAGGTAAGGAGACAAAAAAAATTAATTTTGAAATGCGAAGAGCCTCTAGTCCATCCAGTGCATTTATAAGGGTTTCGTATAAACTATCCTTGCCACCTCAGTTTTTCTTAACATAGGAAAAAGTACTTGAGACTATGTTGTTTTGTTCTTCTTTGAAACTATTTTCCATTCAACTATCAAACTATTAAGGATTATATTTATAGGATAATGTAGAAACCAAGAAATAGAAAATTCTTGGATACAACTATTCTAAGGGCCTATTTTAAAGGCTAATGGATGATTTCTGAGTTTAACATTCTGTCTGAACAGATGTCAACACGATGACTGATCAACACGAAGGTCTTGTTAGAAAATGCCGTGAGTCTAAAGACACTTGTGTAATGAGTCATTGCCATTTAGCTTCTTCCACAAATGGTCTGAACTTGAACAGGACTCTTAAACCAACAAATGCTAGTTGCTAGAAGGCAATTTGCATCTAACAATGAAATTACTGGTTGCTTCGCAGCTTTTATTGGCAGTTCTTTAATTTACAGCATAAAATATGAAGAAGTCATGGACATTGAGCTCAGGCCTTATCCAATAGGCCCCTCCAGACTGTTCCTCCTTGTTCAGTCTCTTACTACACCACTGTTATTCACTACAGATAGAATGTGAGCCAAAAATGCAAGCCACATATGTAAATCTACATTTTATAGTAGTCATATTTAAAAAGAATCAGAAACATATGAAATTAGTTTTACTACCATATTCTATTTAACTTAATATGTTAAAACTATTATTACTTCAGCATGCAATTATTATAAAAATTACTAATGAGATACTTTATGTCCCTTTTTGTTCTTACCAAGCCTTCAAAATTCACAGTGTATTATAAAACATCTTGATCTGGGCTGGTCACACTTCAGATGCCCACAACTCAGTGTGGTTAGTTGTTGCTGTATTGGACACCACGGCTCTATCTAGTCACAAAGGAATAATTCACTCTCGCATCCTCTGACCTTCCTCCAGAAACCTACTACCTTTTAAACAGTTCTAGATAGCAGAGATTTCTTTCTTGTGCTGTGCTGAAATCTGTGTTTTCAATTCCTGCTCTGAGTCTTTCTTCTACCTTCTCCACCACACTTTTAATACCACTGAAAATTCACACTGGCTTTCAGGAATGGTGGTATATTGTGATGATGACTCTGGTTGCTTTCACATATTCTCTTCTTAAAGCTCATTTCCTCATTCTTTGCTTTTGAGACGGGAATTTCTAGATCAGCTACAGAGCATTTTCTATTTAGAGCTATTATACCTGTTGCTTCAGAGGGACAGAATTGTCTTGACTAACTGTTGATAATCAGGTAGCCCTCTCTGTTATCTCTGTGCGTAATGACACACCATCAACAGTCTCATTTAGTTCTGGGATGACTACACTGACAGGGGATAGGCAGAGGTTAAGGGCCCTCCGTCCTCCTCTCACTTAGGTCACAGTCATTCTGCCAGTGGCAAAGTCACCAACCTACCGGTCATTTCCACCCACATTTCTTCATCTTCACCACAAGGACATCATGACTCACCTTGTCAACTGTCCTTCCTTTTCAGACAGTCCAAGTTCTCAGCTGTCAGAACAGGAAACAAATTAATATTTCTTGCTTAATTCAATGAACTTCATGGTGGGCTTGGTCTGAATCCACATTTTTTTTTCCTCCAAGCTTCTGTCATTTTTTATACTCTTCATAGTTGCTTGGAATAAGAGCCAACAGTTCATGGTTCTCATCCTTTGGTTTGCTTATCTTAGGGAGCCTATGTGAAATAAATAGTTGGTTATCATTGTATTTCAGCATAAATTATTTTCTACTAATATTTGTTGGAGTCCAAAAGCCATTTTCAAACCCTCTAGAATAGGTTATGAGGCTATTAACTTTTAAATATAGTGGTTTCAATGGTTGGCTTTTGGCAACAACCTCTGTGTGTGTGTGTGTGTGTGCACGAATGCAAGCATTTTCTTGTTAGTGCAGGTTTCTGAAGTCAGAAGAGACTTATAATTAGGATAATGAGAAGGCATTTACTTCCTGTGTCGGAGGCAAGGAGAAAGAAAACTTTTGCCGTAGAAAGTTTGTTTCCCAAGGACCACACTTTCTTTTTCCTTTGTCTTTTTCCTTCAACTGATTCACTTTCATTCAACAGCATTGCTTGTTTTTACTATTCCATTCCAAGTATTCCAACTTGCAGCCTCTCTTTAAATTAAATGGAGGACATCATTTTCCTTTCTACTAACATGGCCAATTGATCTGAAGATATGTTCTTTTTATAAAACAAAGAGCACTCAGAGGCCCAGTGGAATAACAAAGTATATTTCTCCAGCTTCTTCTGAAGTCAGGTCTTATGTGTGACCCTAACCTGGTTCATGCTGTCAGCTCATCATTGACTGTATTGTGTGTTAATTTTCTGTCTTAGGGTGTGTCTCATCCATTGTTTTCTCAGCTCTTGGATGTTGAGGATTATATTTTATTAATCTCTGCATCCCAGTAACTTTTCCTTAATAGGCACTGCATTAATAATGTGTTGTAAGTGAATAAATTAATGAATGGATAACTTATATGACATTTATACATAACTTCTGTTGGAAAGCTTCTTGTTGTAAAATACTTGCTGTCTTGTTTGTTAACCCATTACTAAGTTAGGTAGCTCTAATGACAGAAAGATTTTCTTTTGGATTAACCTAAACCTGACCCGCTGAACTTCCCTTTTCCCATATTTATTCTAAGTATTAAACTGAAGGCTTCAGGCCTGAGAGCAATTTTGTTTTCAACAGGAAGTACTATGCTTATGCCTTTGGTTGTTCCACCATCTTCATTCCAATGGCATTCCAGTGGCAAGCTGCTGGCATGCCAACCTGACAGGTCATTTAGGGAGAAATCCAAATTCCATTTAGACACATTTTGAACTCCTCTAAATAGTGTACTTTCTCAGGCTTCCAAGGAGCCAGTGTTTATCACTGGATAAGTACAGTTACAGGGAGATCAAGGACTTAGTTTATTCTGGGTCACATCCATTATAATGGCCTAGTTTAGGCCAAAGAGTCCTCTTGTTCCCAACTACTTTCCCAGGTCTTAGATTTAAATTGTCTGCCCTGTTGCCCTCCCTCCTGGGACGAACCCTGTGCCCAGGCTCTGACTGCTCTTTCTTTACTCTAGATCAGCAGGACTGCTTTGCATAACTCTTACTCTCTCTTACACTCATTGCCAGACAATACAGTATGCAGAGCCTAGCATCTGACACTCGTATTTGGCTCAGAGCTGGCCTGTGAATCACATGTCAGAGCAGGACTCTAAATCTCATGTCCAACACAAAGAGAGATGACGCCAGTGCTTTGAAATGTCTTTAAACATAAAGTATCTCAACTCAGTGACCCTTTGACCCAGCTCCCTCTCTCTTCCTTGCATTTTTCCAAGATATTTTGAAGTTATGTCATCTCTGTTTGTGAAATATGATTTTCGGATAAGGTATGTCAATATCATGAATCTACACTAAAAAATACCGCAAGAAACCTGAGACCGTGATTATAGCAGCTTTGATCACACTGATTCTACTAATTAAAAATTCCACCGAGGAGACATGTAAACCCTGAGAATTACCTAATAATGATAGAAATATTCAAAGCATTAGTGATTAATGAACAGATGTGAGGAGGCAATGCAAGCTTATGGGAAACCATTTCTGATGGTGATGTCAGCAAGGAACAATTTGCAGACATAATTACTAAAAAATTATCAGAGACTTCCTTGTCAAGTATTTTGTATGTTTATAAAGCTGTTGGTGACTCATTTTAGAAGTCTGGGAGACTTATTTGATTTGGAATCAGGATTTTATTATAGCTTAGCTGTTATGTAATAGTTTACTCAGACTGATGGGGAGATATTCTTCCATGTCAACATAACTTCTATGGTGTGCAGTGAGATTTCCTCTATAACTATTTCAGCAACTCATATCTGAATGCTGTCCCATGTTTTCATGCCTGAAGTATATTCTCAGTTTGTAAAACAGAGTGCAAGAGAGGCTGTGAGATAGATTAATTAGTCAATAGATTATCACTGCCTCTAATGGTTTAGTGCTTTGGAACAAAATCCTTTTGGATTATGAAGTTGGTAATGTCATGTGGAATGGCTGTCTCTGGCATGTCATAACTCAGTATATGACTTTTGTGTCATATATACAAAACTTTACTGTGGTCAACACTATAATTAGTCAATCTTTACTTCCATGTCCCCAAATTCCAGTGCTTGAAAGTGAAGTCATCTGGGTACATCCAGCTTTTGTGTTGGCTGGGAAACTATTGTTTGATCAACACCTCTAGTTGCTAACTAGCGGCATTTCATTTGGAGTTTCCAAAACACTAATAGCAACCAGATAGACATTGTGCCTGTCCCTTGCCTCAAATTTTAATGATGTTGTTGTCTCTAGAACGTCTCCAAAAGAAACATAGCCTGAAAAATGTGGTGCTTTCCAAGAAAGGTTGGGTGTTATCATGGCTCCGAAGTGTAGAGAAATAACTAAATAGGACAGGCAGAGAGGCCTCCTGTAGTTCCTTCCTGGCTCTGCAACTGCCTAGGTGCTACTGTGTACCCTTGACAGTTTTCCTGCTTTCTTTGTATATAAGTTTCTTTATTTATTGACCCAAGGATGAAGTATTTAACCATAAGGCTATATAATTAGTCTGTATCTTTGCCTGCATGGGTTTATATACACATGTGGGGACCTCATTTAAACACTTTAAAATGAATTTATCAGTTTATATTTTATTTGATAGTCCTTACCAGCTATATGATATATGTATGTGTGTGTATATATATATGTATATATATATTTTTTAAAGGGCAAAACAATATAGAGTAGTTTTTATCTGAAAATTTCCAGTTTTCCATCTCTGGGCTACATATTGATATTCCATCACAAAGCCAAATTCCATATATTCTTTTGAGTATATGACATCCTTTGACTGACACTATGCTACATATATATATATATAAACATAGGAAGGAAAAAGAGGAGAAAAATGAAATAATGGGAAGAAAAATTTGAAGCAGCAAAGATAAAATAATGGACTAGCTCCTCCTTAAATGAAGGCCAAAAATATATTTTGGAGGATAGTTACATAAATCCTCAAGACTAACAACAGAAATGCCTCTGTTTTGTAGTAATGAATAAGGAAGAGTATTTTATGATCCAGAAAAGTCACAGTACAAAGGCACTACTTCCTTTTGGCTCGTTTTTAGTTTACAATAAACAAAGCTTCTATTTTAATTCCTGAAATACACATTGTCACGCAAGATGGTCCCAGGAGGAAGGATCCTGCTTCTTTTTGGCATCTTTTGGAAGTTCTCTAAAAGCAGTGATGTAGCACCACTATTACATGGTGGACATCCGTAGATCCATGCAATACTTTGTGGGATGATAACTTTGTAGAACGAGGACTTCTAGTCAGCGTGATATATACACAGTCAGGAATCAAGGTTTTTAACTTAGGAGGATGGACTGGCAGATGCCTAACAGTAAAACATCATGTTTCAGGAGGGGTTAGAGAGCGGCAGTCAAGAACAGAGGAGGGTAACTGGATTATGTTGGAGACAGGCAAGGAGGTTCAGTCCTCAGATGTGTCTATGAATGCAATGCTGGCTGTTAGTGGTTTTTATTAGTCTATGTACATGCTCTTTCTCTGATGATCTAGAGAGAATTCATTAGCTCCAATATCCACTTTAACTTTGCTTAGAGGGTGAACAAGACAAATAATAATCATAAAAATAGCTTTACTGAGTTACTAAATGATTAAAGGTCTGACTTTACTGAGTCCTTTTAATAGCCATACGAAGCTGATATTATCACCTCCTTTTTAAAGATAAGAAAATTGAGGCTTAGAGAGTGACTTGCCTAAGGTCACCAGCAGGAGAAGGGGATTCAAACCCAAGGTGTCTGATTTCAGAGCTCATGCTCTTAATCACTACTCTTTATAACCACTTGCAAATGGAATTTGAAAAGTTTGGCACTGAAACAGAGAAAGAAATTGAACAATCTAGGTATTCCAAAAACATATCTTCCACATTTTGTTTCTGCTTTTTATTCCTGTTGCTGGAGCTCAGATAGCCATTACCTCTTACTCTAATTTCTTTGAAAAATGTTATTTCTTGATATTTATAATATTATTATATTTTGTAAAAATTTGGAAAATAAGGAAAAGTTGACATCAAAAGAGATTTCACCTACAAATTCCCTAATTAGGAATAGCTGTGCTTTTATCTTAGCTATTTTTCCAATTGTATTTCAGACATATATACACACATACATGGTCAAGCACTGCATAATGGTGTTTTGGTTAACAACAAACCGCATATACAACCACAGTCTTATAAGATTACAAGAGTTGAAAAATTCCTACTGCCTAGCAGTACAGGAGACAGTAGCACCACCTTCGCTGAGCACTCCTTAAGTTGACCTAATTTTCATAGACTGGACGTGTACCACATGAATCAGTACAGTAGGCCTAGTTCCTCACGATGACCATCTTCCTATATGTTGACCAGCTTGTTACAGTCCCTTGGGTAGTCAACTTACAGAGGTTCTACTGTACTTTATAATGAAAATTAAGTTTGCAAACTCATCCTAGAAA
>CAUYQV010064371.1:0-11633 GCA_963574575.1 Galagoides demidoff
CCACAACGCCTGGCTATTTTTTTTTTTTTCAGTTGAAGCCATCATTGTTGTTTGGCAGGCCCGGGCTGGATTCGAACCCGACACCTTAGGTGTTTGGCTGGCACCTTAGCCACTTGAGCCACAGGCGCTGAGCCAAAAAAAATTTTTTTAATGAATTTATGATCTGCTTTACTGGATAAAATCAAAACTCCTTGAGCAAGCAGTCTGCCCTTTTTCTTTCAGTCTTCCTTCTCTCTGTGTATTCCTTCCTACATAAGAACACATGCAGACAGAGGAGAATTTCTTTTTTCATAATTTTTTTCTTTTAACAGATATCATAGACATGTTGCCCAGGATAGTTTTGAACTTCTGGGCTCAAGTGATTCTCCTAACTCAGCCTCCAAAGTGCTGGAATTATGGGTGCGAGTTGTACCTGGACTCTTGATTATTGTTTTAACCTCTTAAAGTCCTTGTTACCAAGAACAAATGGTAACCTATCAGGGAAAAACTCTGCCAAAACTCCTTCTTATTTTTTTTGTTTGTTTTGAGCCTGTTGCCTAGGTTAGAGTGCAGTGGGGTCACCTGAGCTCAAGTGATCCTTTTATCTCAGCCTCTGGAGTTGTTGGAACTACCAGTATGCACCACCATACCTGGCTAATATTTTTCAAAAACATTTTTGGTAGAGACAAGGTCTTGTTATGTTGCCCAGGCTGGTCTCTAACTCCTAGCCTCAAGCGATCTTCTTGCCTTGTTGCCTCCCAAAGTGCTGGGATTATAGGTGTTAGTCACTGTGACTGGCCCCTGTTATATAGTCTTAAAGATTCTTTACTCATCATGTTCCCAGTTCTGGCACAGAGTATGTGCTGAGTGAACGATACTTTCCCTAACTTCTAGAGGAGGGTAATCTCTATATTCAGAATCTCTGTCACTCATGTTGCTTGTCTCAGTTGCTGCTTTTGCCATCATTAGTTATCTTTGATTGATTGATTTAGATGAAGTCTTGTTCTGTCACCCAGATCAGAGTGCAGTGGTGCAATCATCTCTCATTGCACCCACCAACTCCCAGGCTCAAGTGATCCTCCTGGCCTAGCCTCCTGAGTACCTGGGATTACAGGTACACTCTACCACACTTGGCTAATTGTTTATTGAGACAAGGTCTTTCTATGTTGCCCAGGCTCAAATGATCCTCCTACTTTGGCTTCCTAAAGTGCTGGGGCTACATCCATGAGCCACCAGACACGGTTGTTAGGTATCAGGTATCTTTTAATGTGACTACGACTCATCTCCAGCTAGACCGTATATAGATAGTATAATGTCTCTGATTTCCTCCCAGTGCTCAGGAATTGCTTCAATAAAAGGAGGCACTTGTCTTAAACTATACTGTTATTTGTGTTTTTCTAAGAATTTTTAAGGACAGGATGAATTTTTTTCATCTCTGCTTTTCTAATGCCTAGCATAGTGCTTGGAATAATATGGAAACTTAGAAAATATTGAATGAATAGATGATGTTACACAAAATAGTTAAAGGTAATCTTTTCAAGATATTTTAAGTGAAGTTATAATGTTTTTGGACCTGTTAATCTCTGTAATGGCATGGATCAAAATGTTACATATAAGGAATAAATCCTTAAAGAGATTGCAAGTGTTCTTTCTGACCTTTGGATGCCTCTGTCGGTATCATTGGTATCTGGAAGAGAAGCTGATGAATGAAGCAGCTTTCTAGCTTTTAGGCCACATGGGGGAGCTGTAGAATCATTTTTTATCCACCAGAGGGCTCCAGGGCCCTGGTACCCAGTAATTCTCAAATTTTAGGGAGCATCAGAATCACCAGGGAAGCTTATTAATGTACTCCTTCCTGGAGCCCACACCAAAGATTGAATTATTGGTCTGGGATGGGACCTGCAAAGATGCCCTTTTTAAAATAAATACCCCAGGTGACTTAGCAACTTTGTTTGTCTTACAAGATGGAAGCTATGATTATTCAGAGAGATCTATGTTAAATTTGCTAGAGTTCTCTCAGACTCAGAGTCTTTTGAGTTTAGGCTAGAGTATCCCTTTGTCCGTTCTTTCTTACCAAACACAAATGTGCCTTTTATAACAAGACACTTAGCTTTAGACCAAAACATCTGAGGAATGGTGAACACATGGAAATTCTGGAAGCATGTACCATTTCGTATCTTTCCATTAATACTCTCCAAGTTCACTTATTCAGCAGGAGGTGATACCAAAACCCTAAATCAGGGGATTTTTAGAATTTTTCTTTTTTTTGAGACCAAATCTCACTTTCTTGCCCCCAGTAGAGTGCTGTGGCACCGTGGCTCACAGTAACCTCAAACTCTTGGGCGCAAGCGATTCTCTTGCCTCAACATCCTGATTAGCCAGGACTACAGGAGCCCACCACAACGTCTGGCTATTTTTTTAGAGACGGGTCTCACTCTTGCTCAGGCTGGTCTTGAACTCTTTTTTTTTTGAAACAGAGCCTCCAGCTGTCCCCCTGGGTAGAGTGCCGTAGCATCACAGCTCATAGCAACCTCCAACTCTTGGGCTCAAGTGAGTCTCCTGCCTCCATCTCCCAAGTAGCTGGGACCAAAAGCACCCGCCACAACACCTGGCTATTTTTTGGTTGTAGCCATCATTGTTGTTTGGCGGGTCCGGGTTGGATTCGAACCCGCCACCTTAGGTGTATGTGGCTGGCACCTTAGCCACTTGAGTCATGGGCGCCGAGCCAGGTCTTGAACTCTTGAGTTCAGGCAGTCTACCTGCCTTGGCCTCCCAGAGTGCTAGGATTATAGGCGTGAGCCACCTTGCCTGGCCCTGGACTTTCTTATTTTAAAAACCAAATGTTAACATTTTTTTTTTATTTATTTTATTTTTTTTTTTTGAGACAGAACCTTAAGCTATCCCCCTGGGTGGAGTGCCATGACATCACAGCTCATAGCAACCTCCAACTCCTGGGCTCAAGTGAGTCTCCTGCCTCCGCCTCCCAAGTAGCTGGGACCACAGGCACCCACCACAACGCCAGCCATTTTTTGGTTGCAGCCATCATTGTTGTTTGGCGGGCCCCGGCTGGGGATTTGAACCCGCCACCTTAGGTGTACGTGGCTGGTGCCTTAGCCAATTGAGCCACAGGCGCCGAGCCAGATGTTAACATTTTCTTTTCTTTCTTTCTTTTTTTTAAATTTTTATTTAGTTACTCAGACAAGAGTACAGTATCGTCATCATAGCTCATAGTAACCTCAAATTCCTGGGCTCAAGCAATCTTCCTGCCTCAGCCTCTAAAGTAGCTGGGACTACAGGTGCATGCCACCATTCCCAGCTAAGTTTTCTATTTCTTTGTGGAGACAGAGTCTCACTATGTTGCTCAAGTTGGTCTCGAACTCCTGGCCACCAGCAATCCTCCTGTACTGGCCTCCCAAAGTGCTAGGATTATAGGCCTAAGCCATGCTCACATAGCATCTTTTCAAAAAATTTTATCATAAAATAATTTTCAAACATATAGAATAGTAAAAACAGAATTTACTTATTCTAGTTATTTCTTATAATATAAGATCCTTTGTTTGACTTCTTTATTTTATTTTATTTTTTGAGACAGAGCCTCAAGCCCCTTGGGTTAGAGTGCCATGGCATCATAGCTTACAGCAACCTCTAGCAAGTTTGCTGGGCTCCTGGGCTGAAGCAAGTCTCCTGCCTCTGCCTCCCAAGTAGCTGGGACCACAGGCGCCAGCCACAATGCCTGGCTATTTTTCGGTTGCAGCCATCATTCTTGTTTGGTGGGCTGGATGCGAACCCGCCAGCTCAGGTATATGCATCTGGTAACTTAGCCACTTGAGTCACAGGCGCTGAGCCCTTTGTATGACTTCTTTTACTCAGCATAATATTTTTGAGATTCAAAATATTATGTAGCGTGCATCAGTATGTCATTCCTTTTATGACCGAATATTACATCATGTGGATATACACAGTTTGTTAAACAATTTTTTTTTTTTTTTTTTTGTAGAGACAGAGTCTCACTTGCCCTCTATAGAGTGCTGTGGTGCCACACAGCTCACAGCAACCTCCAAATCCTGGGCTTAGGTGATTCTCTTGCCTCAGACTCCCGAGTAGCTGGGACTATAGGTGCCTGCAACAACGCCCAGCTATTTTTTTTGTTGCAGTTTGGCCTAGGCCAGGTTTGAACTTGCCATCCTTGGTATATGGGGCCGGCGCCCTACCCACTGAGCCACAGGCACTGCCTGCTTTTGTTTGTTTCTTTGTTTGTTTTGAGGCAGAGTGCCACTCTGTTGCCCTGGGTAGTGCTGTGGCAGTAGCCTAGCTCACAGCAACTTCAAACTCCTGTGCTTAAGTGATCCTCTTGCTTCAGTCTCCTGAGTAGCTGGGACTGCAGGCATCTGCCACAACACCTGGCTAATTTTTCTATTTTTAGAAGAGATGAAGTCTCTCTCTTGCTCAGGCTGATTTCAAACTTCTGAGCTCAAGTAATTCCCCTACCTTGTCTTCCCAGGTGTGAGCCACCGTGCCTGGGGTTGTGTTCTTGATTTGGTTCTCGGCTTGGTTGTTGTTGGTATTTAGAAATGCTATTGATTTTTGTACCTTGTTTTTATAATCTGGGACATTGCTGAATTCATTTATCAAATCTAGGAGTTTTTTTGAGAAGGTTTTCTGAGTATAAGATCATATCAATAGATATTTTGACTCCTTTTCCATTGTGTATGCCCTTTGTTTCTGGTAATTTATTTGTTGAAGAAACGATTATTTGTCTTAGGAATTCCTTTTTTTCTTTTCTTTTTTATTGAGACAGAATCTCACTATGTTGCCTTTGGTAGAGTGCCATAGCGTCGCAGCTCACAGCAACCCCAAACTCTTAGGCTTAAGTGATTCTCTTACCTCAGCTTCCCAAGTAGCCGGGACTACAGGCGCCCACCACAATACCTGGCTATTTTTTGGTTGTAGTTGTCATTGTCATTTGGTAGGCCCGGGCTGGGTTCGAACCCTCCAGCTCCAATGTATGTGGCTGGTGCCCTGGCTGTTGACCTATAGGTGCCAAACCTGTCTTAGGGCTTTCTTATATTCTAGCTTATGTTGATTGCATTCTTACATATCCTCTTAGTCTGATTTTTCCCATAAATTGATATTGGATCTGGGGGCTTGAACAAATTGAGCTTTGATTTTTTAAAATGGTATAAAAATATTTCATTGATGTTGTTTGTATACCCATAAGGACACTAAAAATGCCCTAGTTCTTCTTTTGTTTTAAAGTACTTTGACAGACTTCTATTTTTTTTTCTTTTTGCTTTCAATTTATCTTAGTTTGAAGTTTTTTGTTTGTTTTTTTTTTTTTACTTCTTCCTCCTGTAGTGTTCTCTTGCCCCCCACGTAGCTGGGATCACAAGGTCTGGCTGTTTTTTTGTTGTTGTTATTGTAGAGATGGGGTATCACTGGCTCACTATGCCTCATGGTGGTCTTCTGCTGGTCTCGAACTTGGCTGAGCTCAGGCGATCCACCCGCCTCGGCCTCCCACAGCGCTGGGACAACAGGCGTGAGCCACCATGCCAGGCCTGACAGACTTCTTAGTTTAGCTTTTTAAAACATACATAATCTTGGCGGCTTCCATAGCTCAGTGGGTAGGGCGCTGGCCACATACAGCCTGGCTGGTGGGTTCAAACCTGGCCTGAGCCAGCTAAACAACAAACATAACAACAACAAAAAAATAGCCAGGTGTTGTGGTGGGCACCTGTAGTCCCAGCTACTTGGGAGGCTGAGCCACTGCATCCAGCCAGAGGCATACTTACATAAAACATTATTTGTTGTTTATCTGAAATTTGTTTTTATTTTTTATTTTTTTGAGACAGAGCCTCAAGCTATCCCCCTGGGTAGAGTGCTGTGGCATCATAGCTCACAGCAACCTCCAACTCCTGGGCTCAAGCAAGTCTCCTGCCTCTGCCTCCCAAGTAGCTGGGACTACAGGCGCCTGCCACAATGCCCGGCTATTTTTTGGTTGCAGCCATCATTGTTGTTTGGTGGACCTACGCTGGATTCGAACTGCCAGCTCAGCGTATGTGGCTGGCGCCTTAGCTGCTTGAGGCACAGGCACCAAGCCCTGAAATTGAAATTGAACATTTCTATCTGGCAACTCTGTGCTAATATGAAGGCACTAGTTTTTGTGTTTCTTAGGACCTTGCACAATGTCTGACAGTAAAAGGCACTCATTAAGTGGTCAACGAGATGTCATCCAGAAAGCTTCTGTACTCTATGGATGATGGGGAATTCGCCACGGCATTCTACCCAGGGTGACATAGTGAGACTCTGTCTCAAAAGAATAAAAATAAATAAATAAATTTTAAAAAGATAAATGACAAGTTCAAAAAAAAAATCTCAATTACGAAACTGTAAAAGACTCTTGGGGCTCAGAATTTTTAGCTATTTTATACTTCTGTAAAATTTCAGAGAAAAGAGCATTTGATGGTCAGACATATCATATAAAGTTCAGATTTATAAGATGTTTATTCATGAACTTTTACTTCATCAGCAAATCCTTCAATACACTGAGTACATAATGTATTGTATTCATTCTAACACTGACTTTGGGGAATTTTAGTTGAAAATAAAATTTCTTGAGGCTGGGGTGAAGTGGCTCACACCTGTAATCCTAGCACTCTGGGAGGCCGAGGTGGGTGGATTGCCTGAGCTCATGAGTTTGAGACCAGCCTGAGCCAGAGTGAGCCCTCATCTCTAAAAATAAGCTGGACATTGTGGCAGGCACCTGTAATCCCAGCTACTTGGGAGGCTGAGGCAAGAGACTCACGTAAGCCCAGGTAAAGTTGCTTTGAGCTGTGATGTCACAGTACTCTACTGGGAGTGACAAAGTGAGACTCTTAAAAAAGAAAAGAAAATTTCTCGTATTGAAAAAAATATTAACTATGTTAATTGCTTTTATATTTACTACGCTATACTTTTTTATCACAATTTTAGAGTATACTCTTTTTTCTTTTGAGACAGAGCCTCAAGCTATCCCCTTGGGTGGCGGGTTCAAATCCAGCCCCGGCCCACCAAAACAACAATGATGGCTGCAACCGAAAAATAGCCAGGCGTTGTGGTCGGTGCCTGTAGTCCCAGCTACTTGGGAGGCTGAGGCAGGAAAATCGCCTAAGCCCAGGAGTTGGAGGTTTCTGTGAGCTGTATGAGGCCACGGCACTCTATCAAGGGCAATAAAGTGAGACTCTGTCTCTACCCAAAAAAAAAAAAAAATTTAATAGAGCAATAAAATAAAGATATAAGCAATGCAACTTTTTTGTACAGCTGTATGATGTGTTTGTGTTTTAAGCTAAGTGTTATTACAAGAGTTAAAAGTTTAAAAAGTGAAAGTAAAAAGTTTTAGTAAGCTAGGTTAATTTATTACTCAGAAATAAAAAGTTTTTACCTACTTTTAAATTTTTAGTTGACACATAATTGTGCATATTTATGAGGTACATAGTGATGTCTCAAAACATAGTATATAGTGGTCAGATCAGGATAATTAGCATAGCCATTATTTCAAACATTAACATTCTTTGTGTTGTAAACATTCAGTATCTACTTTTAGCTAGTAGAAAGTCCGTAATATATTATTGTTAACTACAGTCAACCCACAATGTTTGTAGAGTCTACAGTAGTATATGGTAATGTTCTAGGCCTCCACATTCACTCACCACTAACTGACTCACCCAGAGCTACTTCCACTTCTGTAAGCTCCATTTATGCTAAGTGCCCCATACAGGTGTACCATTTAAAAATCATCTTTTATACCATATTTTTACTGTACCTTTGTTCAGATACAAATACGAACCATTGTGTTATAATTGCATATAGTACATACATAATAATATTATGTATGTAATACTATTCTGTACAGTAAGAGATAGTAACATGCTGTAAGGGTTATAGCCTATGTTATACCATATAACCACATAGCCTAGGTATATATATCATCTTGGTTTGCGTAAGTGCTCTCCATGATGTTCACACAATGACAAAGTTGCCTAATAATGTATGTCTAGAACATGTCACTGTCATTAAGCGACACTTAACTGTTAACATATCCACATTTATTTTCATCAACTAAGAACTTACCTTGACTGTCTCTGTTAAGAGTCAACTTAAGTTTTCTTCCAGGAAGTCTTTTGTGACTACTCCCACTCTTGTCTCCTTAGCAGAAGATGATTATTCTTCCTCTGTCCTTTCATGGCACATCTTCCCCTTAAAAGAGCACTGTTCATTGTACAGAAGGAAACTAAAAGTGAATGAGGTAGATGAATCCTCTGGCTGTGGTGTAATCTGTTGAATCGTTGAATCAAGGGGCAGGAAAATACTAATTTGCCCTATTTCTGCTTGATTGTGTAATCAAAGCCAAATCATATATAGGATTGGTCTCCTCCAGTGTGAAATGAGGTTGACGTCACCCCTCACTTTCAATTTTGTAGGATTATTATAACAATTAGATACGTGATATACATGAAAACTTTTTTTTTTTTTTTGAGACAGTCTCACTCTGTTGCCCCAGGCTAGAATTCCATGGCATCATCATAGCTCACTGCAACCTCCATCTCCTGGGATAAGCGACCCTCCTGCTTGAGGCTCGTGAGTACCTGGGATTACAGGTACATGCTGCCATACCCAGCTCATTTTATTTTTCTGTTTTTTTGTTTGATAGAGTTTTGCTCTTGCTCAGGCTGGTCTCAAACTCCTGTACTCAAGTGACCCTTCTGCTGGGGCCTCCCAGAGTGTTAGGATTTACAGGTGTGAGCCTGTAATATGTGAGCTACATAAAAACATTTAAGAAATTAATTTAATGAATAACCTTTTGCTTCAGGGGTTTCTATCTTGATATAATTCCTTCAGCTAATTCTTGATAATTTAAGCTTTTTATTTTGTGATTACAGGTTTGGCCTTATATTTTATCTGTTGTGAATCACATATTTTAAATACACTCTCAATAATAATGTTGGGCTGATTTATTCATGAATTTGCCTATTTATAGAAGACTGTCCAGGAACATTGCTAATTTTTTTTTTGTTTGTTTTGTTTTTGAGTCTCACTATGTCACCCTTGGTAGAGTGCTGCAGTGGCATCACAGCTCACAGCAACCTCAAACTCTTTTATTTTTTATTTTTATTTTCTTTTTGGCCAGGTCTGGGTTTGAACCTGCCACCTTCGGCATATGGAGCTGGCACCCTACCCTTTTGAGCCACAGGCGCCACCCAGCAACCTCAAACTCTTGGGTTTAAATGATTCTCTTGCCTCAGCCTCCCAAGTAGCTGGGATTACAGGTGCCCACCACAATGTCCAGCTATTATTTTGTTATAGTTGTCATTGTTGTTTAGCAGGCCCGGGCCAGGGTTGAACCTACTAGCCCTGGTGTACATGGCCGGCACCCTAACCACTGAGTATGGGTGCTGAGCCTGCTAATGTTTTGAATTTGTTTCCTATTCTGATATTATAACTTGGCCATTTATTAATGGGTACTTTGGAAGTAGGATGGCAGATCTTCAGAAAGAAATCAAACCAGCCTGGTAACTGTGTCTACTACTAACCAAGGGAAGCCTGTTTAGTATCTAGAAACATATCAAAGGAGAAATATTTGCCCTCTTTGAGAAGAGTGGTGAAGGATGCTAACATTTTCAGAGTCCTTTGAAAATTTTTGTTTGACTATTTTATACATGTATGAATTTAAAATAATGGCTTAATTTCAAAATTAGCATTTGTACCAAAATCCTATGGGGGAAGTTATTGTATGAATTTTTCATTAAGAGGTTCTTTAAATTTTCTTTTGGGGGAAGGTTAAATATATATAATTTATCGGGACTCTTTAAACTCCTTTTAATTGTTTGGGATTCATTGAGGGTACACAGAATTAGGTTACACTGATTACATTTATTGGGTAAAGTCCTTCTTATAATTGTGTCCCACTCTGAAGAGGTGTGCCATACACCATGACTTCTCATCCTCCTCCCTCTTCCACACTCCCTACTCCCTCATTCCCCTACTCCCCATCTTGTATTAGATCATCTACTGCCTTCATATTAGAATTGAGTACATTGGATTCTTGCTTCTCCATTCTTGTAATGCTTTACTTAGAAGAATGTGTTCCAGCTCATCCAGGTTAATACAAAAGATATAAAGTCTCCATCTTTTTTAATGGCTGAATAGTATTCCATGGTATACATCACTGGTTCTCACTGTCCTAATACCGCGACCCTTTAATACAGTTCCTCATGTTTTGGTGACCCCCAACCATAAAATTATTTTCATTGCTACTTCATAATTGTAATTTTACTATTGTTATGAGTCACAATGTAAATATCTGATATGCAGGATGTATTTTCATTGTTACTAAGGGGTCGTGACCCACAGGTTGAGAACCACATGTATACATACACCATAGCTTGTTAATTCATTCCTGGGTTGGTGGGCTTTTAGGTTGTTTCCATATTTTGGTGATTGTAAATTGAGCTGTGATAAAGTCTAGTGCAAATGTCCTCATGATAAAATGATTTTTTTTCTTCTGGGTAGATGCCTAGTAATGAGATTGCAAGACCAAATGGGAGGAGAATTTTTCTTTGAGAATTCTCCATACTTCCTTCCAAAAAGGTTGTATTAGTTTGCAGTCCCACTAGCAACAAACTTCTCTCCCTTCTCTCCACATCTATGCCAGCATCTGTAGCATTGAGACTTTGTGATGTGAGCCATTCTCACTGGGGTTAGGTGATACCTCAGGGTGGTTTTTTTTGTTTTGTTTTGTTTTGTTTTGTTTTAAGACAGAGTCTCACTAGGTCACCCTCAGTAGTGTGCTGTGGCATCATAGCTCACAGCAACCTCCAACTCTTGGGCTTAAGAGGTTCTCTTGCCTCAGCCTCCCAAGTAGCTAGGACTACAGGAGCCTGCCACAACTCCTGGCTATTTTTTTTTGTTGCAGTTGTCATTGTTGTTTTTTAGCTAGCCAGGGCTCAACTTGAATCCACCAGCCTCAGTGGATGTGGCTGGCGCTGTAACCACTGTGCTATGGGGGCGGAACCCTCAGGGTGGTTTTGATTTGCATTTCTCTGATGCTTAGGGATGATGAACATTTTTCATGTTTGCTAGCCATTCATCTGTCTTCTTTTTAAATTTTCCTACTTTTTCAAAGCTATCTTTCTTTTTAAAGAGGGAGAATGTGTAAGAAAACATTTTGAAATAATTTATTTTCTTCTGGTTATAGGAAAAGTTTATGTTTATTGTAGAAAAACTTGGCAATAAAATGAAAATAAAAAATAACCTAAGTTCTGTAATCTAATTAATATCTCCTTATTGGGTTTTTTTTTTTTGAGACAGAGTTTTTTTTTTTTTTCTATCATTCAGTTTTTAACCACACCAGTGACAATCAAAACTGTCAAATTTTCCAATGGCAATTTCTCCACACCAGAAGGTAGTTATGACTCTCATAGTAGAAAAAACAATTTGGGCTTTTCCTGCCTTTAAAATGTTTATCAAATCCTATATTTCTCACAGGCTTTTAAAACATGTAGAAAATAAGTAAGAAATATTCCAATGAATGAAAGATAGCAAATGTCAGTAATAAGTGAGACACATTTCTTTGGGAGAAATGGCTGTTAAAAAAAAAAATCCAGTCTGTGTATGCAAAG
>CAUYQV010064372.1:0-52347 GCA_963574575.1 Galagoides demidoff
CCTGTAGTCCATTCTGATCATTAGTCTCAGCAATTCTTATCAAGCACCTAATATTCTCTGGTCACAAGGTTCGATGTATGGCCCCTCCCTTAGCATCTAAAGGGGTATTTCGACCTTCAGCAAACCCTATGATTGTGATGAAGGGTGCCATGGAGCATGCTAGAGGCATGAGAGGTGCATTTGGGGCTCAGGAAAAGATTATTCAAAGGGACAACATCAAAGAGTCAATTAAAAGCCCAGGTTCTAACATGAGAAGTAATGTAGTTCTTGAACACCATGAGCTGCACCTGCCTGTTAAAAGGGCAGGACGGGAGTGGATGATGGACGAGGACGTATCCGCTTGTGCCCTGGCAGCACGCAGCACCGTGAGCCAACCGGAGCCTGCAAGCTGCCCACGCAGTCTTCTTCCGAGAGGAAATTCTCCTGGTAAGGAGGATCATCCTTCACTTGTGATTGGATGGCTCAGTTTCTCACTTGTAAAATTAGCATAATAAACCAATTTAGACGCGATTGGGCTAAGGTGAGTGGAGGATGTGGCAGAGACCGAATATTTAGTAGACTGATGAATAGCCACAAATGTAGTGGCTCATGAGGAACCAGAGTAATGGCAGACGACCTCTGGGAGGCCTTGAAATGCCTCCTTGGGCAATGGAGGCCACAGACGCATCATGTTGCTGAGACTTTAAAACAGCTTATTGGCTAACAAGAGAAAAACGTTGCTTTAATCTGTGTTTATCTAGGCCTCCATCAAAGCAGGAAGGAGTGAGGAAGGGAGGGGGATTCTGCCTATGTGTCAGTGTGGGGGGCTGAGGAGTCAGCAGTTGGCTGAGCCCACTGCCTCTGAACAGATTTCTAGAAGGAGCAGAGGAGCAGGTGTTGGTAGGGAATTCTTGGCGTCTGCTGCCTTGCCTCTCAGGCGCTCTGAAATCGTCTAATAAAATGATGGAGAAAACACTCACCATAGGGGCTGCTACTACATCAGTCTTCCGTCATTTCTATGATAAGTAAGCACAATCTGAGAGGCTTAAACAAAAGCCTTAACCAATCACTTATTATCTTATAATTCTGGAGGTCAGAAGTCTGGGTTGGATCTCACTGGGCTGAAATCAAGGGCCGTATTCCTTTCTGGGAGCCCTAAGGAAGCCTGTTTCTTTGCCTTAGCCAGGTTCTAAAAGTTTCTCATAATTCTTGGCTCATGCCTCCTTCTTTTGTCTTTAAAGGCAGCAACATTGGGCTGAGATTTTTCAAGCTACCATTCTCTAATTCTCTCTCTCCTGTCGCTCTCTCCTTCTTATAAGAAAATTCTGATTGCCTTGGGCCCACCTGGATATTCCAGGAACCTGTCCCTAACTCAAGGTCAGCTGAGTAGCAACCTTGATTACACCTGCCACCTGAAAAGCCCCTTTGCCCCGGAACCTGACAAATTCACAGGTCCTGGAGGTTAGGTCTCGGATATTTGTGGGGAGGGAAGCGTTATTCTGCTTATCACTGCTATATAATAAAAAGTCAGTAGGTGGTCGCTGCTCCTTACCAATAGTCTCTAGTAACTTCGTTCTCAAATGTGAAGTTACCTACTCCCCTTCAACTTGTCAAATGCAGCACTGACATGCTGAAGGGTGAGAGCCAGAAAGCTCTTCCTGGATGGTCTCCGGGTCTAGGGGTGTGGCCAGCGCTTGCCTGGAGGGTTGAGTGCAGGGCTAGGGGGTCACTGTAAGTGTCTGTAAGTGTGTAGCTTGGGGTGTTCTGACCATGGTGGTGAAGAATAGAGAGAAGAGAAAACCCTGAGTGGAGAGGAGAGCTGCTGCCTTCATGTGCTTTGAAGGCTAGCAGGGGTCCTCAAACTTTTTAAACAAGGGGCCGGTTCACTGTCCCTCAGACCGTTGGAGGGTGGGACTGCAGTTCCGGGATGAGTCAGCTGCTAAGCAGGACAGGCAGCCGGCAAACCTAGCAGGCCAGATAAATGTCCTAGGTGGGCTGCATGTGGCCCTCGGGCTGTAGTTTGAGGACGACTGAGCTAGTGGATGGAGAAGTTTACTAGAAGTGTTGTGATTAAGAGCGTGCACTGTGTTCAGGCAGTGCTGGCTTCCCATCGCAGCTCAGCCACCCAGCAGCTGCCTGACCTCCAGCCTCTCTGACCTCCAGTTTTTTAATCTATAAGGATACTATAATAGCATCTACCTTGTGAGGGAGTGTTGTGTGGGGTCGAGGAGGTAATGCACGCAAAGCATCCAGTGCCCAATCTGACAGCAACTGTTACTATTAAGTCGCCCCACAGGGTAGAAAAACAACCAGTGGGTAAAAAGCTACAGGGAGCCAGATTTAGGCTCCCCATAAAGGAAGAACATTCTAAAAATCAAAGCTACCCAACACCGGGATGGTTAGAGTGTGAGGTGACAGGCTGCCCATCCATGTAACTGTTCAGGCATTGACCAGACTTCAGCGCATGGATTGGCTGTGACACGATCACCTTGGTTGCTTTTAAAAAATGTCCAGAGGGCTAGATCCCAACTAGACTTGAAGAATTGGGATGTTCAGGGATGGAGCTTGGAGATTTGTTTCTTGTTTTGTTGTTGTTTGTTTGTTTGTTTAATAGATTATATTTTTTAAAGAGTTGTTCTAGGCTTGGCACCCATGCTCAGTGGTTAGGGCTCTGGCCACATACACCGAGGCTGGTGGGTTTGAACCTAGCCTGGGCCTACTAAACAACAATGACAACTGCAAAAAAAAAAAAAAAGTAGTAGGGCATTGTGGCAGGTGCCTGTAGTCCCAGCTACTTGGAAGGCTGAGGCAAGAGAATTGCTTATGCCCAAGAGTTTGTGGTTACTGTGAGCTGTGATGGTACAGCACTCTACAGAGGGTGACATACTAAGAGTCTGTCTCAAAAAAAAAAAAAAAGTTGTTCTAGATTCACAGCAGAATTGAGTGGAAAGTACAGAAAATGCAGTATCTCCCCTGGCCACACAGGCCATTAACATCCTCTGCCCCAGTGGTGCATTTATCACAATTGATGAATCACCTCGACACCTCATTATCTCCCCGAGTCCACAGTTTATATCAGGCTCACTCTGGGTTGCGCATTCTGTGAGTGTGGACAAATGGACAATGACATGTATCTACCATTACAGTAGGATTTTCACTGCCCTAAAAAAACCCCCATGCTCTACTTATTCAGCACCCCACCCACACCCATGGCAACCACTCATTTTTTTACTGTCTCTGTAGTTTTGCCTTTTTCAAAATGTCACGTAGTTGGAATCACATTGATATAGCCTTTTCATGTTGGCTGCTTTTACTTACTAATATGCATTTATTTTCACTTCCTTCATGTCTTTTGTATCTTAATGGTATGTTTTTTTTCTTTTAATATCAAACAATATGTTATTGTCTGGACATAGCACAGTTTATTCATTCAGCTATTGAAAGGCATCTCAGCTGCTTCCAAGTTTGGGTGATGATAAATAATGCTGCCATAAAGGTCTGTGTGCAGGTTCTTATGTGGACGTGAGTCTTAGAGATCTGTGTTTTTAACAAATGATCCAGAGACAGATCTGGAGCCACTGGACCAATAATCATTTGTCCAGAGGTCAAGGGGAAGCAGGAAGCCTCTGTAGTTCTGAAATTCTAGGATCCCATGACTGTCACGTGTATCTATTGGTCAGGCTCTGGTTTGGACGAGCAGGTGTTAACTTCCTGGACTTCCCCTCACCTGCTCTCCTCAAGCAAAATCACTCTTTTGGCCAAATGTTCAGTGTCAATGTTTACTGCTGGCACAAAATTACCTAAGACAAAGAGCAAGTTTTTTCAGAGTGGCGAGAGAGAGTGGGCCAATCAGTTCTTGCAAGTTCAGAATTTTGAACACTGGGCAAATGCATCCATTTTCCTATCAGTCAAGGTTGCTGATAATAGGATCTATCCCATGAGGTTATTGTGAGAATCAAGTAAGTTCATACATAACACTTAGAGAAGTGCCTGGTACACAGTTAGCTTTGAATAAATGTTGGTCACCATCATCATCATTTACATTTTGATTGTTACTAATTACTACACATTTCTGAGTCTCTTCAAAAGGGTGACCCTTCCTGGTGATGGATCAGAGTTGGAATGACTCTTTGAGATTATTTCGCAGTGGCAGGTGCTGGCTGAGTCAGTGGGAATAGGAAGATTCCCATGTGCTCCATTTGCCTGAGGGGAGGAGTCAGTTGAGTGGATCCCACTTTCCCACCCTGATGCATATGGAGCCATGGTGCCAGCAGCAGGGATTGTCTAAGGTGGCAACAAGGCCATGGCTTCCCAGAGCTCACTTTGTCTGTTCTCTCTCCGGGTGCTAGGAATATGTGTCTCGTAAGTCACTAATGCCTTGGTACAGATGGGAATTCTAATCTGTCCGTCACTCTGCAAACACTCTAGAAAGGGTGTATCCAAAGAACCCTGGACTCAAAAACAAAGGATAGCATGGGTTTAACTTGGCTGCAGAACCACCTGTTCAAAGCCCAACTCTGCAGCTTCTACGCTTTGGGAATTTGGGCTAGTTTCAGAATCTTCTGGAGGCTCCATGTCTTTATTTCTAAGATAGAATAATTTCTTCCCTTTCAGGGCTATCATGAAGCCCGAAGAAGTTCATGAATGTGAAAATGCTTAGTTAATTATTATTTATGCAAATGCTATTACTAGCTTGTTAGTCAATAAAACTGATGAAATGCTGGTTATTGTTTGTAATTTTTTTTTCAGAGACAGAGTCTCACTTTGTCACCCTCGGTAGAATGCCGTGGTATCACAGCTCACAGCCACCTCCAGGCTCTTGGGCGTAGGTGATTCTCTTGCCTCAGCCTCCCGAGTAGCTGGGACCACAGGCGACCACCACAATACCCAGCTATTTTTTGTTGCAGTTTGGCGGGGGCCGGGTTTGAATCCACCACCCTTGGTATATGGGGCCAGCGCCCTACTCAGTGAACCACAGGCACCACCCTAGTGTTTATAATTTAAAAGGTGAACTCAAGGAGATGAGCTCGAAGGGTTTCCTCTTCCTTTCCTGTTGTGGGCATGAAGAATAGAATAAAGATAAAGGCCACAGACTTATTTTTTGGCCAATGAGATCACTCTTTTATAATCTGGACGACCCCAGGGCTCCACTGGTTTTGTCTCATCTGCAAGAGATATTTACATGTTCCCAAAGTACATGGTGTTCTTGGGCAAAATTAGCACTTGTTAATGTGGGAATTGGCCAAAGGTAGATAGATATATGTATTTACTTCTAACACCATAATTTAGATTGCCTGTTTTTAAACTTATTACTCAAGTATGACATTCCTACAAATAAGCACACAAATCTTATGTGAACAGCTCGACTGGTTTTCACGAACTGAACCCACACAGGCAATGAGCATCTGGTTTAGAAAGAAAAGAGAAAGAGAATCATTAGCATTCAAGAAACCCTGCTGAGGCCTCGGCTGTTATATACAGTTGACTTCAGGACTGCCCCTGGCCAGTGAATAGTGTGCAATTGGCCAAGTTCATGTCAAATCCCTCCTTTTGTTTGGCTTCTGGGTGTGTTGCTGGCCCTGTCAAGGTGTTCCCCCAGAAAGTCCTATTTTTAGGGAGGATTGATCACGGTGAATGGGTAGCTTTTCCCATGGACTTCTGCCTTGAATCTGGGTTTTCTGCTGGGGTGCAAAGAGGAAGGTCTTTAGAGGAGGAATTTTAGGCCTCTGGGAGCCAGAAGTGGGCGGCTGTGAAGGCCTCTGGGGAAACTTTCAGGAAGCCCTTAGACATCATCTGGCAAAAGCAGAGTGTGGCATTTCCAACGCCTGCCCTGGAAAATCTCGCCATCTGTATGACCGTGGTGATGGGGACTTATTTGCCTTCTTGCTTGAGGTTGTTGCTGTGTTGTGAGGGTGGCTGCTCAGCTTAGAGAGGAGAGAAAAGACACACAGACAGGCCGTGTGGAAGAAAAGCCACTGTAAGGTGTGACCAAAGTGCCCAAGGAGTCCTGGCTACTGTATCCGGCACCTCCCCAGTTCCTGATGGTGCCTGAAGGTGCTGCAGCTGATTAAGCCACTTGCTAGTCAATATCCAGCCGCTCCCCAGTCTGGGAAACTGATGGGGAAGGCTGAGCTTGGGACACTTCAGGGTCCAGAAGATGAACCTCCCAGACCTGGGGGCTGAGTCTGGAGCTCTGTTAAGCAAGAGTGTTTCTCAAGATCAGGAGCTGTGGACTCTCGGAAAGAGAATGAATGCTTCTGCTCTTTGGCGGAAGGACCACATTTTGGAAGGTCCAAAATTAGAGGTGTGGCTGCTTGGCAGCTGGGTCCTAAGAGACCCTTAAGGGACCAAGCGTCTTTCTGAGTCCTCATCAGTTTCCCCCAAAGGTCTTGTTAGCTGAGCCTGCCTGGCTTATGGCTCTGTCTCCCTGCCCACTCCCACATCCCCGGAGTGCTGGGAGCATTAGGGCCACTACACTTTGGCAGGGCACCTGGATCAAAGCTGCCATGAGGTACTAACCACTACATTCCACTATATTCTGGTTTTTCTAATGCAAATACTCCCTGCTTTTTGCAGGAGGGGACTTCCCCATGTGATGCTGTTTCTCGCCCCCTCCGGTTGCTTCTCTCATCTTTTCATATTTCTCAGGCTTCCAGCCCACTGCCACCGTAGAACTGAGTGTCACACAGAACCCGAGGCCAGAACATATTTTTTATCTGATCATTTTTTCATTCATTCATTCAGCATACGATAATTCAGCCTCTTTATGAGGATGCTAGGTGAGGGGGAGATAGTCAAATATGATGCATTCTTGTCCTCAAAGAGCCTACGTTCTCATGGGGAAAACAGATAAGTAAACTCTGAGACAGGCCCAGAGAGCACAGGTGATATGATCAGCTGCAGAGGAAGCATCTAGAAAGCAAATCTCTGGGAGTCAACAGAGGATTCCTGAGGGAAGTCGTACTTGAGTTGTTTTGAAGGAGAAGTACAAGTAGGTCTAGGAAGGCCGGACTGGAGGGTGGGGTGGGGAGGACGTTTCAGCCAGTGGAGAGTTTGCTGCTGGGCAAACTGCCCTGTTCATCCAGACAGGGGGCCAAGTTCCCCGTGGCTCACAACCCAGAGTGCATCCCGCATGAGTCTCCCGGTTTACTAGAGTTGTCACATGTTCTTCATGTTGTTCCCTGAACCAGAGGTGGGTAGTGATTACTTCAGAATTGATATGTCTTTGGGGACTGGGTGGTCAGTGTCTTCCTGGGCCATGGCATAATGTCTATTTTCAGAAAAAGTTCCCCATAAGGGATGATCAAACACCCCACCCCAGGCGCTCTGGAGTCTCACTGTTCCTTGGTCTCTTATTTGTGTTTTGGGTGATGGGGAGCCTTCCTGAAAATGGGCAAATCTGATGGGTCAGAGCTGGCTTAAGTCTCTACCCTGGGGAGGATTTCACAAAAGTCTAGAGGTTTTTGTCCTTCAGGTTGTAATCCTGATGTTCTTTGAGAGCTTGTCAAGTCACCCCAGCCAGCGTAGGAGGGCTGATGGCAGTTCCTTCTGGAACTTTTCCTTTATAAAAAGCACAATGACCAATTTATTGGCAAAGAGATTTACTAAGATTCAACTGTAAGCAAATGGTCTTCACGGTCATTTTATAGCATTTGAGGCATTTCAGACAAAGAAAGGAAAGTAAAATTGAGTATCTATGACCTACCAGATTCTCTGTTGATGCTTTCATAAATATTAGCTCATCAGAGCGCTATCATGACCCAGTGAATTGGGTGATATTATCCAAAAGGCCTATTGTCTTGCCCTAGCCATGGTTAGAAAAGGGAGATTTTCACCAAGAATCCAATGGCCATGGAATTATATAACTGCTTTCCACCACGCTGCCTTCTGGCAGTTGCTATTCAGAGCTGGTGTTTGAATGTCTGTTTCTGGGCCAATTATAATTTTATTTGGCCCTTCAGCATTTTGTTGCCTACTCTTCTTCTTTACTCCTTCAGACACCCAAAGCTTGGGCCATTGGGTCTGAGAAGTGATTTGGAAAGATTCTTTTCCCTCAATTTCTCATTTTTTCTGTGAGTGCCACCTGTTGGGTCCCGTACGAGTTGACTATGATTGATGTAGGAGGTCTCTTAATGATGTTGTGGCATTTGACAGTTGGCTGGTCCCACTGCACGTTCACCAGTCTGACTGGGTTCCTGAGGCATTGACCTGCCCCCTGAGCAGATCAGGGGATTGGAAGATCCCCAGGCCTGTGCCGTGTACTGAATTTGACACCAACACCATTTCAATGGCCATAGAAAAAACTGCTTTTGTAGCAGTAGAGAGATGAAAGATAAAAATAAAGGTAAAGACATAAAGAAACAGCTGTGCTTATGGTTGTTGCTGGCTTGTTCCTATGTCTGCCTCTCCCTGTGAGGGTCGTGATGCAGCCAGGGGCTGTCCCTTCATGGTCAGTGAAATGACTTGGCTCAGGGTAAACTCCAGACTTATTCAGTCCTGGGTCTGTAGAGTGGAATCCACATTTCTGGAACTGAGTGCTGTGATTATCCTTTTTCTCATCGGGGGAATGAGAGAATCACAGAATCTTAGAATGTTAAAAAATTTTCAATCCAACCCTCCTATTTTGTAGATGAAGAGGCTAGGACCTAAGAAATAAAAATGGACTAACATTTACATCTAAACCCTGTTAGTGTCTTATATCTTGTGGGATTTCACCCCGCGGTCTGTTGATCCTGGGCAAGGCAGCTGGCGTCCCTTTTATCCCCCTCCTACTTGTAACACACGCGTGGAGCAGCAGCCCGGAGTTAGAGCAGAGCCTCCTGACTTCCATCTCGCTTTGCGCCCCAAGTGCAACCCCCTCATAACTGTAAGCTGCACGCTTTAGCCAGATCCTTGGATGTTCAGAAAGAGGCTATAGAAAAGATATATTGTACAGGCAATCCCCAAATGACAACATCTGACTTACGTACAACCTGCAGCTTATGAACGGGGCTATTACAGGTAATAAGCAAATGTAACTGTTCCAACTTACATACAACTTTAACTTGAGAACAAACCTACAGCACCTGTCTCATTCATAACCTGAGGACTGCCTGGAGGTGAAGTCTGGAGCAGCTCACTGGCAGGACGGCTCCTGAAAGTATTTTTGTGATCTAGCAAGTGGACGCAGTGAGGACACAATGAACGAAAGCCAGGACTGAGGGAGACTCTGGAGGCTGTAACCCTGTGAGTTTCATTCTCAGGAACTGTGAGGACCCAGGATCCCTCAGAGAGAGACCAACATCTTAGTCAATGAGCATCTTCGGCAGAGCTGAGTAGGGTCTTACAGAACCTGGCAGAGGTAGAGCGTCTTGCAGGCTACTGGAAATGCCAGACCACCTTGGAGTCCCAGGCCTTTTTACAGTGTTCTCTGGGGAAATCATGGCTATGGGACAACCATGGAATCACTGGCTCGTGGTGCTTGGTGCTCAGAGCTGACACCAGGGGTATTTCCAGCATCCTTATCTAGCTGTCTTGGGGAAAGGCCCCTCAGCACGCACGGTTTTGTTCATGAGGGTTGGACTTAGGCAGCAGGGGTGAGGCTGGGGAAGGCCCATTGCAGCCCTCGTGTCCTCCAGGAGAAACGTGCCAGTTCTTTTTTGGCTCCCTACGGGAATGTCCTTTTGCCACCTTATTGAGCCAGTGAAGGAGGAAAAAAGAATTTGGCAGGTGAGGCTGAAGCGTGCCGCAGGAAATCTGAATCCAGCACCACATCTCAGGAGCCTGTCCTTAGAGGCTCTTGGCAGAGGGAAGTCGGACGCTAATGTAAAGCAGGTTCTGAGAATAGTTTGAAAGTTAACATTAGCCCCATTACATGTTCCCTTTTGGGTCCCAGAGGATGCTCTGCACGATAAGCTGAGCTAGCTGTGAAAATAGGACTCACGTGGATTTGCATGAGAAAGAACTGGGCAGCAACTGCAAAAATTAACAGCTGTTTAAATAATTCAGTGGAGAGACTGAGGCTGAGGGAAATTATAGACTCATTGTTAAAGTTTTTAATTACCCCAACAGCTGTCCCATCACGTGGCCTCGCTTTGTTGGGCAATGGAGGCCCTTGGAAAGACCTGACTTAGCCAGTTTACTGAAGCCTCCAACAATAAGGAAGCCAGTGCTAAGTGGAAATCAAGGTGGTTAGCTGCATTGCAGAGCTAGCCTTGATGGATGTGGTACGCTCAGGCCCCACCTGGGCTTTCAAACTCTTTATTGCTTTGTTCCGTCTGCACCACAGGATGTAGAAAGGGAGTATTAACAAGGGAGTGAGCTTGCAATACTCCAAATGACTGATTGTGTTTATCCAGTGGGCTTTTCCACGCTGGGTCTGGCAGTTCCTGCTCATTGCCTTGGAAACAAACCTGCAGGCTGCTGAGACCTCAGGTTTTCCACCTATGTCCAACCTGCCTCTCCCTGGTGACCACTTCTCCTCTTGCTAGGAGCTGGGATTATCATTGAAACCCCCTCATATCTGTGATAGTAATAGGGCCCCGCATTATTTATTTGGCATTCATTTGAATCCTTGCAAAACTGACACATAGACACCAGAGGTTGCATCTGGTGGAAGCTTTAGGCTCTGGGTAGCTACGCAGATTTCCAAATTGTGTATGTTGCATTTACTTGCTGAACTCTAGACAAATCGCATAATGAATCTAAGGAGACTCTTCATTACCTCCTGGTTTCTGTTCAAATGTCTCCTCCTCCCAGAAGCCCACCCTGGCCACCTGATACAAAATCATACTGCCTCCTCACATACCACCCTCATCTCCTTCTCCCAGCACTTACTACCTCTTGAAATATATTTGTCCACTCATGTGTTCTAAAGCGGGCACTCCATGAGATCAAGGGTTTGGGATTTTTTTTGTTTATTGCGATATCTTGAGCTCCTAAAACAGGGAAGAGCCTGAAACGTGCCCAGCAGAAATTTGTGGGATAAATAAAAGAATGGCCAGAGGCTTGCCGAAGTGGTGTGTTGCCTGCCAGTCTGTGCAAAGGCCTCATTCCCAGGAGTAAGCAAGAACTTTTCAGTTCTTAATTACTTTTTTTAAGCGCTCAGTACTAGGTGTTAAAGATCGGCATCCTGTTCTCCCAAGGCTCACACATTGGTGGAGAAAGTGGACATTTCAATTAGATTCATTCTTTAATATTCAACTCAGGTATCAGCCCCTTCTGAGAGCCCTTCTCAGACATCCCTTCCTCTTGCCCAAACCTAAGTTAGGCACTATTCTCACAATTCCCCATAGCACCCTGTGTGGAGCTTGATCACGGCCTGTACTTAGAGCAGACAGGTCCAAGGAGGCAACATGCTTCTGTTTCCTCCCTCAGTAAAGGCTCCTTAAGGGTAAGGACAGTGCCATATTCATTACTGAGGATGGCATCTACACAGAGGCTGCGCCCAATAAAGGCGGGTTATTCCCACTACTGCCACCATTACCATATGTTTCATAACTAGCATTCATGAGCTATGTGTGAGCACATCTTTAAAAATTGTATCCATTATTCTGGGTAATAGAGCAGTATTTTTCAACCTTTCTTATCTCATGGAACACTTGAACCTATAGTTGGCCTTCCAAGGCACATTTAAATTATGTTGATCAAAAAAGGAGTTAAAAAAAAAAAGAATAGACATACTGTGCTTTGAAGTACTTTTGAAAATAACTTTAAATATATTTAAAATTGTTCACATCACACCTAAGATCCTCTCATGGCACGCCGGTTGGAAATCACCGGTATATAGTCTTAGAAGTACCTCTATATTATATTATGTAATACTCTATAATGTTATAGTCTGTAATATTCCTCACTGTGGGCTTTCTTTTGTATTCTGGGAGATACAGTGACTCGTTAGACTACCAGAGAATTTATACATAGAGTTCTTGGGAAATTCCCCCATGTTTCCAGCTACAAGCTAAGTGTCTGATTTACTTTAAAAATTATTTTCTACGTGCAAATGTCAGGAACTCTTATAAGCCCAGAGTATCCGTTTAATTCCAAGAGGGCAAGTCATAGGAATTCTCTCAATAAATACTTGTGGGTTCATGACATTTTGATGCTGCCACTTTGATGTGGCTGTTTGGATTCAGGGCTTCAGGGACATTTTGTGATGGCCTAAAAAACAGACCATTACATATGCAGCCGTTGGTACGAGTAGGGAATGTGTACAGCAGGCATCCCGCCACACTGCCGGGTGGTGTGTGTGTGTTAACCTCACGTTCGCGTGTTTTCACTTTGACATGGCTGTTTTAATGCCGGATGCCTTCATTACGTCATCTGGATCTTGCCAGAATGTTTGCGTTCAATACTTGCTAGGCTTACTTGAATACCAACCAAAGTGCCTGCTTCTAATTTCAACAGCAGAGGGGATTCAAATGTAGCAGAAGGCAGGGAGATTAACAGTCTCGAGGGGACTGCGGAGCTTTGCCCAAGGCTGGCTCAGGAACTCCGTTCTCCGTTTCAGAGCACACACCACCTCCCCTCTTTGTTCGCCATTTCCCAGTGTGGGCTTCAGATTACAGGCTGGAAAAATGTTTAAAAATGCAGAAAAGATCCCAGTGCAAACATAGAAATATGGTCTATGCATGTTAAAAAGATCATTTTGATCATTTTCCCCTGCCGTGTTGTAAAAAGGACTTTTCCGTCTGTTTCACTTGGCCGGGGGAGGAAGTGGTAGTTTTGTTGCTCACTGATCAGAAAGGCCCTTTTCCCTGTGCTGGGAGCAGCCAGGCCCTATTTTCTTTCTTAGATGGTCTGGGTGATCATAAGCGCACACATAAGTCAGGAAATTAAAAGTTATCTCAAAAATTAACTAGATGCATAGAAAATGAGGCCATTAAGTGGAGAGTAAGACGCTCATTATTTTGATCAATACTTTCATCTGGGTATTTTGCCAGACCGTACAACATGATCCCTAATTTTAAAACATGTTGGTTGTAAGTATGTTAAGCAGCCTATTATGAAAAAGCAAGTGGTTGTATTTAGTCCCTAGGTCTTAACACTAGAAGTCAAATTCTTAGAGTCTTCTTGGAATGGCAGTGCAGGTAGGTAAGTCCCCTGCATTAAATGTCATCCTTATCATGATGTTGACAACTGTTGTCTCTTCTTTGTGTTCCCCAGAGGAACACAAAGTGGCAGGTCCTGTACTAGCATGCTTTTGTTTAATTTTTAGGAGGTAGGCACCTGGCCCTTGGCTCCACACACCACACAGCTAGCAAGTAATGGAGTCAGGATTCGAAGCCAAGGCTCTCTGACTCTAAACCCCACCTTATTCCCACTATATCCGGAGTTTCTAAACCACTGGTTTGCAGACTGGCATTGGTTCCAAACAAAGTTTTCTTCAGTCTATAGTGGGAAAATCTGGATAAGGGTAACACCTCTTATCTCGGAAAATGCTGTCGTCTATTTGGACACCAAATGATGGCATTTATAAGTGGTGACTAAAAAACATCCTAAGATGTCAAAGTAGAAAATTAGCCTCACTAAGCTTGAATTTGGAATCTTACTGGCCCAGGAAAGGACAAAGCAGGGAAAGAACTAGTGTACCCATTATCCTGGCGTGGGCTCCACTCGGCAGACTCTTGGGATGGGGTTAATCCAGCAGAGGGCTGGCCTGCACCCACAGATGAAGGCGATCAAAACCTTCTTACAGCCATACTTTTTTGAAAAGCAAGAGTGTCTTTGGCTTTTTTGCAGTTTAGCAGAATCCTGGTCATACAAGTGACCTTTTAAAAACCACAGTAGATTGAATTTTTTTTTTTTTACTTGAACCATCTTTTCTAAAAGAGAGATGAAACTTGAATTATCAGCTTTTGTGATAAGGCTTGAGTTTGGGGGCAGTTTAATTTTGATGTAACTTGCATGTATTTCTTTAGCCTTTGCGACCCTGTTAGGCAAGGCTTATACAAAGGCTCTGTAATATGGGGCAAGGACACTCCCCTTTACAAGGTTACTTCCCAACTCTTGGGAAGACGCTACCACTGCCAGTGGTGTTCCTTTCCTTTACTGAAACGATCCACGGCAATGGGGAGGGGAACACCTGGCACGTCAGTGTATCCTGCCATCCTGCTTATAGGCGAACTGGAAATCAAGGTGCCCCCATTCTTGTTTTTATTTTCCTGCTAATGGTTATAGATGCCAGCTATGCCTGGAGAGGCTCCTACCACCTGAGCTCTTGCAGCCTATAGAGGAGGCAGCCCGTGTTGCTAATCTCTGCCTTTGCTTCTGTTTCAGTGCCAACAATATGCCCAAGCAGGTGGAAGTGCGGATGTTGGACAGCCACCTCAGCTCGGAGGAACCCAAGCACCGGAATCTGGGCCTGCGCGTGTGCTCCAAGCTGGGGAAGAATCTCCTGCTCACCCTGACAGTGTTTGGTAGGTGCCTGGCAGCCCCCAGTCCCAGCCCCCACCCGCTCCTGGTGATGTTGAAGAGCTGGTCCCAGGAGCCATCCCTCCCAACCTGCGGGAGCCACAGTTCTGCCTAACACCCCAGCTGCATGGGCATCCCTCCCTCGGTGATATCATCTCCTCCCTTCACCTGCTCTAGCTGTTTTTTCTCCTCCTTTGGATTCTTGTGGTTCTTAAATTTTATGCTTAGAAATTTCCTATGTGTTAGTTACCAGGCAGATTCACAAGCCACACTCATAGGAACTTTGCTTTGGGTTATCTGACGTGAAGCCCTGGGATCTGCATCTTAGCAAACCTTCTAGGTCAGTGGGCCCCAACCTTTTGGCACCAGGGACCAACTTCATGAAAGACAATTTTTTCACAAACCAGGGGTGGGGGAATGGTTTTGATATGTGGTTGCAAGCGATTAATTTATTATGGTCTCTGTACAGTCAAACTTCTCTGCTAATGATAATCTGTATTTACAGCCACTTCTCACTTTTAGGGCCACCACCTCAGGTCATCAGGCATTAGATTATCATATGCAGCACACATCTAGATTCTCGGCATGTGTGGTTTACAGTAGGCTTCACGCTCTTCTGAAAATCTAATGCTGCCGCTGATCTGACAAGAGGCAGAGCTCAGGCGGGGATGTGAGCGATGGGGAGCAGCTGTAAACACAGATGAAGCTTTGCTTACTTGCCCACTGCTCACCCTCTGCTGTGCAGCCCTATCCCCAACAGGCCACAGACCAGTACTGGTCTGCAGCCCAGGGGGTGGGGACCACAGTTTTAGGTGATCCTAGAAGCAACTGGTTAGCAGACCATACTTAGAGAACCACATGCACCAAGGTAAACAGCAGTTGCAAAAAACACCACTACAACAGCTCCCAGGGTCAGACCTTCTCCAGATTAGCTGAGCATGTTAGCTAATGAGGTCACTGTGGGATATTGTGCTTGTCCTGATGCCATGATCTGCTCAGCTCCGTCTTGCAAGTCTTCCTCCCCTCCTTCCAGCGTCACCAGGTTGTGGTTGTTCTTGTGCTGTTGATACAATCTCTGTCTCAAGTTTTCCACCAGGGCTTATTGAAAACAGGGCAAGTTGCAGGTCTTGCCATGACAGCCACACCATTTCCTTTCTCCATCCCTCTCTTGCTCTTCAGCTCTCAATTAGGCTGCACAGAGGAGGGATGAACAACTTTTCCTCCCCACCCACCTGCACTTACCCACCTGCGCACAGCCACCTGCACAATCTCCATTCCTGGCCTCTCCTCTCAGCCAGACATCATGATGCCAGTGGCCCAGGGAGCTGATCTAGCTCAGTTCACCTAATTAGGAACATGCTGGAGATTTCTAAGAGTTACCCTCTATAAGCTGATTTCATTCATCATATGACTTAAGGAAATTGAACAATATGATTTTCACCTGTAGAGGAAAGGCTGCTCAGGCTTTTGGCATATTCCTCCTTCCATATCCCCAGAAATTAGTAGCATAGCCCACATTCCCAGGAATTCCCTTTCTTTCTTCTGACCAGCAGCGCTATGACCAGACTTGTGGTTTCCACAAGGGTCATTTGTATAGCCACCTGTTCGCAGAGATCTGAAGTTTTCCTCATGGGACTTTTAAGTCTGTAAAATGAAAGGTTCCTGCGAGCATCTCTGCCTGAACTATTGCCTCCCAAATTATATACTTTTAAAGTTTCTCCTTGAGCTTGGAGAAGACCAGTGCCATCTAATGACTATGTACAAGGACACAGTAGTCAATGACAAACGTGGAGGGTGAACCATGGGGAAATTATTGGAAGCTGAAGAAAGTAGGTGAGAAGGAAAAAAAATGGAATGCACAAGAGCTTGGTCTATCAACTATCCTTTTATCTGGTCCCCAGTTAAAAGGAGAACGCACACATTAAGCGCCATGCCACATGGGCGGGCCTGGGCTGGGACCAACAACTGGCTGGCACTGTGGGTTATTTCTATTGACAGTTCTGGGTCCCAGTGGACAATATCCTCCAAGAAGTTGGTGGCAAGTGGCCAGGGTGTCAAGAGGGTTCTCCTTGGCACTCCTGGAGCCGCCTTTTAGAATAGTCAGAGGTACAGAATGTTCTCTTGCTGGTCATTGAACTTGGCTAATGCTTTTGTTACATGTTATTCATCATCGAATAATGCTGAAGCATGAGAAAGGTCAGTGTCACTGAAACGAGTCCCCAGAGCTATCCACGTGACTAGCAAAAAATAAATTCCGATTTCCCCCTTCCTTTCAGGCGTCATCCTGGGGGCAGTGTGCGGAGGGCTTCTTCGCTTGGCATCTCCCCTCCACCCGGATGTGGTGATGTTAATAGCCTTCCCGGGAGATATACTCATGAGGATGCTAAAAATGCTCATTCTCCCTCTGATCATCTCCAGCTTAATCACAGGTGAGACCACCTCCCTGGTGCCCGGCTAACATGGGTCATGCTCATGCTCTGGCTTTGGGATTGACCGCGGAATCTCAAGTCAGTTGAGTGAACGCGGTCATCTGTGTCATCTCACTTCTGAGCCTTGGTGTTCCTGTCTCTAAAATGGGGTTAATCCACAACACTAAAGAAAAAAGGGTTTCCCATCTCTTGGCCTGGCTCTCTAACAGCCAAAGATGAAACAGAGACGCAGCCTCCCCCCCTCCCCCATTACAAGTGATGATATATCTCTGGAGATTTTAATTTTTGATGTACACTCTTATCAGTTTTCCAAATTATACTTTCTTCAAAAACCGATAAAGGTAATATATGGAAAAGGAAACTATCTTTACTGTGTAATTGGGCATAGAGAAAGGCTGGCATTCCAAATAAATGAAAGACTAGAAATGAAAGCCCTCTGTGTCTTTCACAGGTGCCCAGGTGCCCTTAATGTGTGGCATCGTGCCCATTAATTTTTAACTAAAACAATTAACTATTTTATCTGGAAAACTTTTTCTCCTCCTCCTTGGGCATATACTGGTAGATTCCTCCTTACCAAATAATGTCACTCAAATAGGTATAAATTGGTGTCGTTTAGAGACTAAGGGTTGGAAGCTGGGCTGTGGTCCACATTTGAGTGCCAACCTGTGAGGTGGCCTTGAAAAGTTGCCCCTCTGGACTGACCATTTCATGAAGAAAGTGAGGCTCCAGTAATCCCAAGACGTTTGGATGCTAAGCCTCGTTGTCACACAGACTTAGCAGGTGACCCCAGTGACCTAAAACGCTGGGACTCAGGCACCTGGGGGGGTCAGCAGAATCTTATAATTCAGCCCTAGATTGAAACTGTGCTTTTACCTTAAATGCTGCCTTCCAAACCAGACAGCATGTTCTCCGTGTCTATCTAACAGACTATACATTAGCCAGCCTGGTCAGGAAACTAGCTCCCAATGGCTAGAATTAGACTTGGAGTTGAAAAGAAAGTAGGTCATACATGGGTCAGCTTAATTCAGAGACGTTCACATCAATAACTTCCTCCCCCATGGCCAAGAAGGACTGGTCTCCAGAAAGCAGGTCAATCTCTCCGTCTAGTAAAAGCAGGAACTGAAACCAGGAAGTGGACAGACTAAAGAAACAACTGGAAAAAAAAAAACCCCAGGGAGGCTGGAGTTTTGGTAACTTGCTTGGAATTTTCTCTAACCTCCCTCAGTACAGATGAAGCCCCCAGCCGAGTGCTTTACAAGACGTTCCCTAATCCCCACAGGCAGCTGGGAACTGTGGGTCTTCACACCTTGCTCAGAGAATGAGAGGGTTGCGCTAACTTAGGACCCTTAGACTCTTGTTTTCAATTATTACCAACATATTCAAAAGACATTTCGAGGATGACATGAGAACAGCTAGCCTTTTAATTTTCCAAGTGAGAACACCAAAAAAAGATAAGTCAAAAAACTAGCATGTACCAGCACCATAACTTCATAAAAGAAAGGATACCTAACCATCCAAAAAGTGAAGAAGATGTAATCTCAGAATTATAAGAAAAAGGAATTCGCTAATGTAGATTGACAAAAACGTTGTCACGGACTATTTGTAAACTCTGTGAAGGGTGGGAATTCCCACTCTCCCCAGTTCTCTAGAATCTTGAAAATGCCCTTAGAAAACAGAATTACAAATTGTGAGATTGACCAAAAATGCTCAGAACTATCAGCCCTCTATCTGAGGGTCACACATCTGTGGGTTCAGCCAACTGCAGGTGGAAAATGTTTGGGGGAGAAAAAAAAACTGATAGAAAAAATGTACAACAATAAAAATAATACACGGTCTGGCAGACAATTAAGTTCCTGAACCTATCCTAGAAATAGAGCTACAGACCTCATTGCTGAATATTACTATTCAGTCCCCAGATGGCCACAGGGAGTACTTTGAAGTGACACTCAGCAAGGAGGGATGTAGCACTTTTTCTAGGACGAGTTTGCAAACTTAATTGTCTGTCCGATCTTGTATAACTTTTAAGATACAGTATAATACCTATTTACATAGCATTTGCATTTTATTAGGTATTATAATCTAGAGGTCATTAAAGTATATGGGAAGATTTGTGTAGGTTATATGCAAATATATCATTTTATATAAGGATATATATAGGGGTTCTGGGACTAATCCCCTATGAACACCAGGGAAGACTATATAGTAGGAAGTTTAGTTAACAGTTAATGTCCTTGAGTAATATGAGGGCATGGGCATGCACATATAGATATGTGGAGATGGGTCATTAATACAAACAATTAATCCATCTGAATTTCTTTCCATCCAGGGTTATCAGGCCTGGATGCTAAAGCCAGTGGCCGCTTAGGCACAAGAGCCATGGTATATTACATGTCCACGACCATCATCGCAGCTGTGCTGGGGGTCATCCTGGTCCTGGCTATCCACCCAGGGGATCCCAAACTCAAGAAACAGCTGGGGCCCGGGACAAAGAATGACGAAGTGTCCAGCCTAGATGCCTTCCTGGACCTTATTCGAAATCTCTTCCCTGAAAACCTTGTTCAAGCTTGTTTTCAACAGGTAACCCAAAGTTCTAATGTTTCCTCTTCCCCAGTTGAAGTTGTAAAGGTAATAAGTTAGAGACTATTTCAATGTATAAACTCTGGGCAGCAGTTTTCTTAAGATTTAATTATCTTAGTCTAGAGCCAAGGGTTGTATGAGGTCTGGGGCAGGATTTGGGGACTGGAATCCTGAGGTTTTTGTTTCTTTATACCTTCGCCCCCCTTTTTTTACAGCTCACTACATATCTAATTGCTCTGAATCTTCTCTCTCTCTCTTTTCTTTTTTTGAAACAGAATCTCTTAGTATGTCACCCACAATAGAGTGCTGTGACATCACAGCTCACAGCAACCTCGAACTCTTAGTCTTAAGCAATTCTCTTGCCTCAGTCTCCCAAGTACCATATTTCCCCCCAAATAAGACCTACCCCCAAAATAAGCCCTAGCAGGATTTCTAAGCAACTGTTAAATATAAGCCCTACCCCGATAATAAGACTTAGTGATGGGTGTGGCTATGCAGATATAAAATGCCACACCATGCATTTCGGGGCGAGTGGTAAGGAAGACTGGAATACGTTTTATCTGCCACAGCTCCTTTCCCCGAACCGTTGGCACTTGTGGGGGTGCATGTGTGGTAACTGCAGTGGTAGGCATCCTATTGCGCACGTGCCAATGGCTTGGGGAAAGGAGTTCACGCATCACTAGCGCCAGCCCCACCAACAAGGTCGGCTCCTCCTGTCAGGTTCCAGAAGAAGATGACTTAACTGTATTTGAATAAATGTAGATTGTCATATTATACTTAATAAAAATAAGACATCCCCTGAAAATACCTAGTGTGTCTTCTTGAGAAAAAAATAAATATAAGACAGTGTCTTATTTTCAGGGAAACACGGTAGTTGGTACTACAGGCACCCACCACAATGCCTGGCTGTTTTTTTTGTTGTAGATGTCATTGTTGTTCAGCTGACCCTGGATGGATTTGAACCTGCCATTCTTGGTGCCTGTGGCTGGCGCCATAACCACCAAACCATCTCTTTTTTTCTTATATATCTTCTTTTCCTTTATGTACCTGTCTCTGAGTCGTCCCCTTGGCACATTTTCATCAGCCTTGCCCACAACCCTCTAGAGCAGTGGTTCTCAACCTTCCTAATGCCGTGACCCTTTAATACAGTTCCTGTGGGTCATGGCCCACAGGTTGAGAACCACTGCTCTAGAGTACTCAATGATTCTCAACCTTGGCAATGTAGCAAAAGCACGTGGGATGCTTTTAAAAAATACAAATTCCCTAGAGAACCAGAATCCCCAAGATGGGTCTGGGACTTTTTTAAATTGTGGAAGTAATATATGCAGATTAGGAAACGTTTAAGTTGTATAGATGCACATAAAGTAAAAATCAGAAGCTTCCCTTCTCTCAAACTATTCATTTTGAGCATTTGGTCTCCTCTTATTTATGTTCTTTGCCGCATATGCGTGTGTGCGTCATACTTAGAAGAATTCATCTCCAGTGAATTACGTACCATGCTGCACTTGCTTTTTCATTTTAGTCGTCACTGTCTTTTTTTCAGTGAATACACAGTGTTTCTACAGGATACATTTCTAGAAGTGAAAATGTCCTGGCAAAAGGTTTTATGATTTGAATTTGCTAGATGCTGCAAAGTGACACAACAAAAATTTGTAGCTCTGTGTACTCCTACCAACTGCTTCCCCGTGTATATACTTTTTAAATCTTGTGACTTAAAAATGGATGATTCTGCTGAGAGGAAGAAATGAATTAGCTGCCTTTCACTAGCCTATTTTCTAGTCCCAAGGCTTAGGGTAGCGCACACTTCCCAATAGCCTGGGTGGGAACTAAGCTAGAATTGAGGAGCCTCCTTCAGTTTTTTTCCAGGGAGTCCCAGAAGAGTGAAGTTGGGAAATAGGTAGAAGAGAAGTCTGCGTTCCCAGCTGGTCCTGAAAAGCAGATGTCAACCACTGTTAAGCCTAGTTTGCTCTGGGTTGGGATCGCTTCTCTGATTTTAAGTGTCATTTTGCTGGCACATGTACCATGACCCTATGTTGATGAAAATCATTCCAGGCAGGGGAAGTCAGGGAGTGAACAGAAGCAGGCTGCAGAGGGGGTGGCCTCCAGGCTGCCTCTGTATAATGTGCTCACCCTCAGCCAGCCTGCCGAGAAAGAGAATTGACTTGCTCTGGAGTGACAGGCACCACTGGGCACTGAGTCTATTCTGAACATTTTAGAAAGAGTGCGCTGGAACTGTAGCTGCCAGAACCTGGGCTGATGGAAGATGGGATAGGGGGACCATGGTAGGGCCTGGGAAAGGCAGATTTGGGCTCCATCCTGTCCTCAGTCATGGCCGTGCTCTGTGCAAGAAGGAGACACCCGTCATCATCTCAGCCCAGACGGCAGGACCAAGAAGCAGGCAGCCTCCCAGCACTGTTTCTGTGGTCCTCGGGGGTTCTTTTGAGGGGTCAGCCAGCCTCACATTCAGCAACCTCTCTGATTGATGGGCAATCTTTGCATAGAGCTGCCCACAGCATGGGGAAATATCGGTGACACTGGGATGGAGACCTGAGCCATTCCCTGTCCCACCCAGCCCTAACCCTACCCCTCCACTGCCAAAATTCGTGTGAGAACTGAGCCTTAGTCCCCAGTAAGTTCAGGGTCAGGGTCCTTTGGGGCAGCGGTTCTCAACCTGTGGGTCACAACCCACAGGAACTATATTAAAGGGCTACAGCATTAGAAAGAAAGGTTGAGAACCACTGCTTTGGGGTGACACAATCTGAGGAATAATGCTGTAGAGTCCTGTGCCTCAGAGTGAGGGCGGGTACAGAGACATTAAGCCTGGTAAGGAGGGCCTCAAGAGGACTCGAGGAGAGGAAACCTGTATGAAAGGATGTGACATTCCCAGTTAGAAAGGGCACCCGAGAGGTGCCTTCTGTGTCCGTGAAGGACAGTTGGAAATGATTTAAAATTACCTCTCTCAAGTGGAGGGGGCTTCCTGACCAGTGTTAAAAATAGAGATATAAAGGGGAAGCCAAGCTGTCACCAGAGGCTGCAGCCTCCTCTAGGATAGCAGGACCTGGCTTGCCCAAGGCAGGTCCCTGTGTCTTTGAGAGCAGGGAGGTTCCTGTTTGCTGTTTAGGGCTGAGTCTAAACTGAGGTAAGGCTTCCAAGAGAGTAATTGGCTATAAAGTGTGGCCTGACAGCATTAAATCAGGCCCCATAACTGAGACCACACACGCCTTTTCTTCCAGAAAATTCAGTGATCTGTGTACATTCACTCAGCCAATACTTGCGTGCCTGACTGGCTGCCAGACTCTCTGCCTTGCATGAGGAAGCCACAGGGGTTGAGATGGACGAGGTCCCTGCCCCAGGGAGCTGACTTACCTTCAAGGGGAGGGAGCCAGACCACCACAGACACCAGGGAGGCATGCAAGGGACGTGGACATTAAGCTGGGCACACACCGAGAGCAGGACGATGGTCTGGATGGTAACTAGGGGAGATGTTTGAGCTGAGCTGTTAGGGCAGCAGAACAAGCTAGGTCTGGGGAAGAGCCATCAAGACTGAGGCACAGACTCAAAGTACTTAGTGTGTTCAGAGAAGAGAAGGGCGGGGCTATGAGGCCAGAGTGGGGGTGTCATCAGTGGAGGAAGGCGAAACCCAGCACAAGCAGGACCCAGTCGGATTTGAGTTTCTAAATTAAGAGAACTTTAGGCATGAAAATGATGTTTTTCTATATTAAACCTGGAAGCTATTTATATAGAGGGGGTTTAGATAGCCACTTACCTGTAGCATGTTTAGATAGCCACTTACCTGTAGCATGTAGGTAGCTCAGAAGAACGGTGGGTAGGTCGGTCAGGTGGCTTTGCAGGTTTTAAGGTGAGAGATGATGGTGGCTTGTGCTTGAGTAGACTGGAGTTGGCACCTACTATGGTTTGAATGTTAGTTCCCTCCAAAAGTCATGCTGAAATGTAGTTGCTATTGTAACAGTATTAAGAAGTGGGACCTTTACAGGGTGATTAGGCCATGAGGTCTCGTGGGTGGGGTTTGTCCTGCTATCACAGGGCAAGTTCATCCCCTCTTGCTCTCTCTTTGCTTTTCCACCTGCTACGATGTGATGGGGCAGCAAGAAGGCCCTCACTAGATGCTGGCACTGTCACCTTGGACTTCCCAGCCTCTGGAACTGTGAAAAAATAAATTTCTGTTCATTATAAATTACATGGTCTTAGGTATTCTGTGACAGCAGCACAACATGGAACTGCCCAACCCAACTAGGTTCTGTGAATCCAGAACTCGGGGAGAGAACTAGGCCCAAGTTGCAGTGGTCAAGTCTCAGCTTCAACTTAGGTCCCTGGCCCATGCTATTTGGAAGCTGGATTTTGGGCTCCAACATAAGTCACCTTTATGAAGGGGTCACTAGCTTCTCCCTAGGAGTCACTAGGTTCTCCCTCCCTCACTGTCTCTGATCAGACCCCCACTCCACACACAAGAGGGTCAGCTCCCCACAGAGCCAAGTTCCGAGCAGGGTGTAGGGTATGTGTGTGTGTGTGTGTATGTCCTTGGCCAGCTCCCTCCCTCACTGTCCCTGCTTCAGCAACTAACTAGCAAGCTTCCTTGGGTTAGTTACTCAGCCCTGTGAGCCTTAAGGGGTTACTGTTGACACAAAGATATTCTACGTAATAGCTAAAGTACCTGGCCTCCAATGTGATCCTTCAGCCACCATTTTTTAGGCCTGTGACCTCCTTTTTACTCAAGCTGTGGCTTCCTTAGCTTTCTCAGGATAGGGCTTGGATCTCCTTTTATTTCCTGGGAATGTGACTCTGTTGTTCACAGAAAGTTTCCTTCTGATCACTCTTACATTCTCTCTTTACACCAGTGTTGCCCAGGTGAAGGGGCCAGGGAGCTGTCTATCCTCCTAGGCACAAGAGTTCATGGCCAGGCCAGAGCAGAGAGCACCTGCCTCACCTCAGAGAATGCTGGCCTCCTTCTGCCCCACTGTAGACAGCTGGTCAGTTCAGCATTGCTTACTAGTGAGCCAGGAGTGGTGAGGCTGGGTCCATGTAGTTTAATAATACAGCACAGACAGAGGAAATAACTCAATAGAGGTCAGGTCATCTGAGTTGAAGTCCCAGTTCTGCCAATAACTCTATGACATCCGACAAGTCACTTGCCTTCCCCATGCATCCTCTTCCGTATCTATTCAGGGCCCAGCCATCTGTTACCCATGATGGGCCAGTCCTGACATTCTAGGATTCTGCATTGAGTTTTATTTTAATGCCTCTGGAGGTGGTATTTTTTTGAGCTCAAATGTGGATTTTTATAGCACTCTGCATGTAGGGTGCCTGGCACCTTTAAAAATAGGACCGTTCCCACAAATGTCGAGGAATAGCATGAGAGGTTCCTCGTGAGCCATCTGCACAGAGATGCCTGAGGAACATGGAGCAAGGCTTGGTTGGCATCATGGCCCAGAAGGAGAGGGTGTCTTCCCACCTTTCATTTGGATCTGAAATATGAGCAAATGCTTTTGCCATGGCGGCTGGTGGCAGCTGGCACATTTTGGTGCCCAGATGGAGATTCCCAGACTCCTTAATGGCAGCCTGTGATGACTCTGCCCAAGAGGAGTCAGGCAGAGGAGAGCAGGTGGATCACGAGGGGCTGATCTGACCCCTGCTGAGGCTCTCTTCTGCCTACTCTTGCCTAGATCTGGGACCCATCATAAGGAGCCTGGAAGACCATTGAACTGGGTTTCACAATTGCCAAGAGCATCCAGATTAGACATTTGATATTTCCTTGAACTACAATTATGAGAATGAAAGAAAAAGATGTCCATTCCCCAATTTTAAGCTTTCATCCCATTATTGGACATCCCATTATAAGGAGTGTTCCTTATAATACACTTACAAAGTAATTTTTAAATATAATTATCTGTGATTAGTATGATTGTACCTCACTGCATGTGAGTAATAAAACATCACTTTGTTAAACATAAACCTATTAAAAACTTTCAAATTTTCGTAACTCTGTTTTGGCATTTCTTAATTATTATTAACATATTGGGAGCCTTAACATATATCGAGTGGACAAGCTTTTTATTTATTTCTTTTACCTTTCAGATCATAGCTCAACCTTATGCTTTTTTTCTCCTCACTGCATTAGATTCAAACAGTGACGAAGAGAGTCTCGGTGTCACCTTCTTCGGACGAGGAGGCCAATGCGACCAGCACGGTTGTCTCTCTGTTGAATGAGACCATGACTGAGGCTCCTGAGGAGACGACGATGGTTATCAAGAAAGGCCTGGAGTTTAAGGACGGCATGAATGTCCTAGGTAGGCTAGGAGGCCGCCTAGGGCCCATCCCCAGGGAGGTTTCAGGCTCCCTGACAATGCCCAACCTCTCCCTCCCTCCTTCTCAAACACAGTACCTCCTCCGTCCTCCAGGGGGAGCAGAATTCTCTCTGGGGAGCTCCCTGGGCATGAGCACTGAGTGATTAAGGGAGAGGAAGCAGGCAGAGAGATCACGAGGGAATGGCAACTCAGGGGACTGACTCTGTGTCTCTGGGCATGGTCCTGACTCTGCGATAGCATTGGCAAGTCCCTTTCTCTGACTGTCCATGTTGTTAAGTGACACATACATTTCTTTCATTTCTTAAGTATTTTTTGACTGCCCTTGTATACCAGTGCTATGCTGGGTGTGGGGACTAGACCACCCCAGCCTTCACAGTCTGAAAACAAATTCAGTGCCACCAGGAGGGTAAGTTTTAGGGCAGATGCCAGAGGGACTTTAGAGATGAATTTGTTTAACTTTCTGGGATCCCAAGAAGCCCTTTCCCTGAGCCCAGTGCCTTCTTAGCATGGTATCTCACAGGTAGGTGCCACCCCGGAGGTAGGTGCCGTCCCAGAGGTAGGTGCCACCCCACAGGTAGGTGTCACCCTACAGGTAGGTACCATTCCAGAGGTAGTGCCACCCAAGAAGTAGGTGACACCCCAGAAGTAGATGTCACCCCAGAGGTAGGTGTTATTCTACAGGTAGGTACCACTCCAGAGGTAGTGCCACCCAAGAGGTAGGTGACACCCCAGAGGTAGGTGCCACCCTAGGGGTAGGTGCCACTGCAGAAGTAGGAGCTACCCCAGAGGTAGGTGCCATCCCAGAGGTAGGTGTCACCCCAGAGGTAGGTGTCACCCCTGAAGTAGGTCCCACCTCAGAGGCAGGACCCCAGAGATAAGGGCCACCCTAGAGGTAGGTGCCACTCCACAGGTAGGTGCCATCCCAGAGGTTTTTTGGTCTGCAGGTGGGCAGACCTGGGTTATAACCCTGTACAGACCACTTACTGATTACATGACCTTAGTCCAGTTGATCCACTCCTCTGAGCTTCATTTGTAAAATGGACATGGGATCGGCATCTGTTTCATAATTCAGTGTGAGGATTAAACAAGATCATGCATAGAGCACGTGCTGTGTGCTCAGGCATAGAGCGACAGTCATTATAAAGGAGCTAAGGCGCTCCATTAAAAAACACCCCCACCCTGAGACAGAGATTTTCCATCATGTAAGTGGCTCCAAATTGCCCAGTTTCCCCCCATCATGGATCTATTTCCCTGTCATCCACCCTCAGAATGGTGTCCCTAAGGCAAGAAACAGGACATTTAGAGAAGACCTAGGAGGAATGGGGACTCTGGATAAATGATGTCTGACCCTCCAGATGAGAGTTCTAAGAGCTCAGGTGACAGCTGTTTAGAAATGGATTAGCTCAGGGTGGCGCCTGTGGCTCAAGGAGTACGGTGCTGGCTGCATATATTGGGGATGGTGGGTTCGAACCCAGCCCCAGCCAAAACTGCAAAAAGAAAAAAAAAAAAAAGGAACTAGATTAGCTCAGTGGCTTCTCTATCTTTTGTCATCCAAAATACCAAATGTCCTGTCTTCTTAGCTGGGTAGCCAGATATAAGATATCCAGTCAAATTTGAATTTTTGATGAATAATAAATAATTTGTTAGTCTGTTCCAAATATTTCATGGACATACTAAAAAGAAATTCATTGTTGATCTGAAATTCCAAAAGCAATTGAGTGCCCTGTTGGTTCTCCATTTAGTACCCTGTACTCTTTACCCACCCAGAATGGTGGAGAGAAAGAGGGAGAGGGGCCAGGACTACCCAGTCACTGAAAAGCAGAAGGGGATCTTTCTTTTCTTTCATTTTTTAAATTTATTTATTTTTATTTAAATCATCACAGTGTCCTGTGCATAATGCAAGGGTACAAGCCAAATCTATTAAGAGTAGAGTATAAATGTCTTAAAGGGGATCTTTGTTATTTGGCCTGACAGGAAGCCGGCTACACAAGTGAGAGTGAGGGAAGAGATAAGCTAACTAGGTTGCCAGGCGATGGAAAATCAGTAAACATTACTAGTAATCAGGGAGGCGGAGGTGAGAGGCAGAAGGTTTTGTGAAAGTCCTCAGCATCCACCGCAGAGCAGCTCTTCTCCCTGATGACCCAGATATCTGTGACCCAGTCAGGACCTTCCCAAACCCCCCCTGGTTCATTAAGTTGGTCACAACTGAAGACTACTATCTTTGTTTTCTTCAGCCTCTGAAGGAGGTTGCAGCCATGAGTAATGGGGGCCAAGGCTCTGGAGTGAATAATTCAAAGACCTTCCTGGTCGGTTCCAGAGTCTTGGTGGATTCTGGGAAGTCACATGACCTTGGGCCGTACTGGGGAGTTTCAACACAACTCACTACTCTCTCGACCCCAGCCACGAAGTCTAAGAGGGCTTTGTTCAAATGGAACACCCTCGTTCCAATGAGAGATTTCAATTAGGCAGTGTTTACAGAGGGAAATAACCCGATGAATGTGGGTTTCCATCCAAGTGCTGATCAAGGCTCTGGAAAGCTGAGGGAAGTCAGATTGTTGAGAAACTTCCAACTTACAAATCATGGCGAAATAAGGTTCTTTCCATGATCTTCCAAGGGCAGAGAGGGTGGCTTTTTTTTTTCTGGCTTTGTGTTTCTGTCTTCCTGTTTTTAGCTTTGGAAAGTCCCCAGGATTAAGCATTGCAAAAAAGTGAAGACACAACCCTGGCTCTGGCCTTCCACTACCTTAGGGACGGGCTTCTCGCCTAAAAAACCCCCTCTAGAACCAACTCTGGATTCTACTCTAATCCCAACTGCTGAAATCAACTCCAATGGCTCCTTTAAAAGTACTATCTCCTGTACTCATAGATACGACCAGTGTCTGCTGACACCCAGGGGAGCGCTTTCATCCCAGTTCTTTGGGACCTTGACAGCTTGTACATTTCCCTTGAAATTTCTAAATGGAAGTAACCAAGTACCCTCAGCTATTCTCAGCCAGAATATTCAGCTTGATTCTTTTTCACCAGCCACCTTGCAAACTCTTCTCTGTGGGCTTAAAAAAAGGACTCATATTGAGAATTGATTTCATATATTACTATAGAACCAGTCTACTCTGTCCTGGTTCTAGTCCTTCTAAGCTTTTCTCTTTCCTGTGCCAAAAACTCACTTCTGAAGTCACTTGTCAAGCTTTCTGGCTGAGAGCTACAACGGGAGATATTAAATACCAAATATTAACAGTCTTGAGTGCAAGTGCTAGATTCTTTTTGCTAAAGGTGGAAAAAATTCAGCAAAGGGTAGTTAAATAGTCTGGGGTGATATGTGCTATGTATAGAGAGGTTAGTAGGGTAGGTGACTAGGGGACAAGTTAGCGGTTCAGAGACAAAGAATTCCTTTCTAAGAGAATCAAATTATAATGCTATCATTTATCTGATATAGGTCAAGAATCCAGGTGGCACCTACCTCTGGGGTAGCACCTACCCCCACAATAGGAAATGGGATACAATCTGAAGGAACTGGACTTTAAGTCTGCCAAAGTGGGATAGGGCAGGTGTGGAGAAAAGATGGGGGAGGGGTTGGGAAGAGAAGTGGCTCATACTTCAAAGGAAATGGCAGGTGGGCAAGCAAAGTCCTGTAGCCAGAGGTGTTGCAACATTGCTTTATGGCCCATACAAGTAGTTAGAATTGGGGCCTCAAGACTGGCAATAGCTGGTCAGGGTTCAGGCAGCTCATAGTGATGGGCACTCATTATAGACAGCCAGTCTCTTGGTGGGCTGGGGTGGGACACTGAGAGGGCTAACTGGCACATGGGGAGAGAAAAGCCAGACTTAGCCTCGAACAAACTAAAGGATAGGGCAGCTTCCCAGGACCCTGGGCACTGGGGATGAGGCAAAGCTACCCATTGTTGGGTACTGGAGCTACTCCAAGATCCAGTACAGTCTGATGCTATTGTTAAGGAGGTGGGAACCGAGCTCTTCGGATGCTTCCTGCCTAGGGTGGGAAGGATTGACGTGGAGTCTGGGGCACTGGAGCAGGGCTGAACCTAGATAAAAATTAAGGATGTCAAGTGAAGGAAAAAGAGGGCCTGAGGGGTTAGGGACTTGCTAAGCCTGACAGTGAAATCCATGTTGTCTTTATGATCCTGAAAAATGTAAATAAAATGTAAAAGGAAAGCATTCTTACCATTTTGACCAGCAATGAATTACGACAAATTCACAAATAATGGGTTAAATTCAAACAAACTGGGTCAACTGCAGTTACCCTACTTGTTTTAGATTTCTGACTGCTTTGTTTGACTTTTCCACATTCCTCCTCCCTCTCATGTTCGGTATGTAGCAATCAAAAAAAAAAAAAAAATTCCCATTTAGGATTTTCCTAGAGTGAAACACAGAGACTAGGCATTAATTTGGGGGTAACACCAAACAATCTAGATTTAACCCCAGCAAAGACTGTATGGACTAATTGGTCTCTGCCGTTCCAATATTGGCTCAAAGTTCTCATGGTAATGCCCAAGTCCCAACAAGCCTTTCTAAGCCTTGTTAATCTGTGTAATGATGGAATCTACTTACACATGGTTTCATATGATCTCCTAAGTGAGGGGAGAGAGAGAAGAGAAATTAGTTTAGAAATGAAAATGGATTCATTTTCTTCAAAGAACTAACACGACTTACCGTTTAGCTCACTCCTGTGGAAAATGTTAAGGAAAGCCGCAATTGTCAAGGGAAAAGTTACTTTCAGTGTGAAATAAAACACCTTTTTCTTTCAATACCTACTTCCTGGGCATTAAAACATGGTTCCATATTCAGGAATCGTAAAGAATGAGGGGAAAAAAAAGAACACATACTTCATGATTTCCTTCTGTGTGCTGTGATTCACCCAACAGGTCTGATAGGGTTTTTCATTGCTTTTGGCATTGCCATGGGGAAGATGGGTGAGCAGGCCAAGCTGATGGTGGAATTCTTCAACATTTTGAATGAGATCGTAATGAAGTTAGTGATCATGATCATGTGGTAAGTGGGCTTGTTCTTACTTCGTCTTTGGGGGGCTATGAGAAGGTGCTGGGGTCTCTAGAGATTACTGGAGCCCTCCTAGCAAGAAAGAGTGGGCAGGGACTCATCAAATAGCACTCCAGAAAGGCTTTGAGAGAGGGATGAAAATCTCTTTCTTGGTGCTACCCGTAGAAGAAGGGTTAGCAAGTGATAGCCCTTGGCCAAATTTACCATCTCATTGTAGAACCAGTGAAAATTTATTCCTTATAGTTCTGGAAGCAGAAGCTCAAGATCAGGGTGCAGACAAGTCAAGGATCAAGGTGCTACTAGATTTGGTGTCTGGTGAGGGCCCGTTCTTTATAGATGGCTCCTATGTGTGTGTCCTCACATGGCAGAAAGGGCAAAAAGGCCCCCTCAAGACTCTTTTATTAAAAGCACTAATTCTAATCACCACCCGGATGGCCCACCTCTTAACAGCAATGTATTGGAAGCGTATGAATTTGCAGTGGAGGTGGGGGGAGGAGGGGGAGTGGGGGGGAGGGCACAAATATTCAGTCCATTACAACGACTAAAACCCCAAATTCAAAAGAAGAATAATATTCCATGATACATAAAAGTTCCATGAAATTCACATTCAGGGCCCATCAATAAAGTTTTATTGAAACAGAGTCATGCCCATTTGTTTTACGTATTGCCTGTGGCTGATTTCATACTACAATGGCAACGTTTAATAGTTGCCACTGAGTCTGTGTAGCCCCCAAACCTAAAATATTTACTGTCTGGCTCTTTATATAAAAATGTTTGCTGATCCTTGCACTGGAAGAAAAAAAAGAGGCAATTTTGGAAAACCAATCATTAGGACTGAAGAGACACAGATGAAAAACAGACACCAGGGACATGGCATGATGCAGGGAGTGTAGGGGAATGGCTGCTCCAAGATTCTGGTGTCCAAAAGCAATGTCTTAGACACAAGGACTCATGTAGGAGAGAAAACAGGTCATTAGGTCATCTTGCACACAAAAATGAAATTCCAACTATAAGTGCTTTTGGAAATCTGGTCTCATGGGGTTTTATAGAGAAAACCAAGATTTGGTTATTAAAAGGATTTGTTCCATAAAATTTGTATTCAGTCAAAAGGTCACACTCAAAGATGGAGAAGGCCCCAAGGCTGGAGGTTCCCCGCCCCAATTGATTCTTTTAACATCATCATGATCATTATTATCATAAAAGCTATCATTTGTTGATTTCCTTTTCCCTGTGAAGAGCCATGATAGGGCTTAATACCTATCAAATGTAATCCCAGCAACCTTGCAAAGATGGTGTTATTATTCCCATTTTAAAATTCACCTGAGGCTCATTGAAGGTGAATTAACTGGCCTAAGATTACATAGCCAGGAAAATGAAAACCTGGAGTTCATATGGGTATTAAAATCCTTGATACAGAAGCAAGGTAGTTTTTGTTGTTGTTGTTGTTTGAATCATCTAAGCAGTATTGTCTCCACTTTATTTCCTATGTGTTTATAGTCAGTGGTTCTACAATCTCGTGTAGCCCAGGGATCCTGAGTCTCCACTTCCCCATTAAGGAAGTTTCAGTGATTGGAACCTTCTGGTGTCCTGTATTATCAGACAGGAAGCTTTTTCTATGTTTGTTTCAGACTCCTGGGATGGTCCTGTATGTCTGCTTAGAAAAAAATGGAACTACTCTCAGCCCAGGCCACATCTGTGTTCTGTTTCCCCAGGAACTCTGGGTTATGTATTTCCCATCTCTGCACGGTCCAGGCCTACCACCTTCTCCTGGCTCCTCCTCTAATGTGTCTCCACTTTTGTCCAGGTGTCTTCCATCGAAACCCCAGCTGCTTTTTATCTTCATCTTTGTCCTGCCTTTTACCCCATCTCATAAGGGCAAAAATCTGTCCTTGACTTTTTTTTTAATCTCCACAGAATCAACCACAGTGATGTGCCTGTAGTCAGTTCTTACGAAAACTTTAGGAATGAGTAGGGTAGCTGAAAGCTTCGGGATTTCAGGAACCATTTAATAGCCCTGGCTCGTTTGGACCATTGTTTTATGGTGCTTTTAAAACACAGAAAGGATGCCAGTAAAATAATAGGTTCTCTTTTATTATTATACCAATTCTTCAGCTTCCTAGGCAATGTTAGATTTCTGGGTATTTCTTTTGTATGAAGATTTAAGGTAACATGGTGGTGTTGTAAAAAATATGTTTTTAAGTCCTTCGGATCCATCAGATTTAATAAATGATAATACATAAAGCAGAATAGGTCTCTTGCTTAAATGTTTGGATCTCCCTTGTATCCTAAACGTCTAGCAGTGTGTTCATCCTTACTCCCAGCATGTAGCCCACGTTTCTGTAACGCAGTGCCAGGGACGTGGGCAATGTGTGCAGCTTCCTTCCTAGACGCATTTCTACCGAACCCTTGCGGGAAATGGAAGCTTCTAGGAAATCGGATAACACAGTGGGATAAAGCACAGCAGCCTCCCTTCTTCCCAGGCAATGGGTGGTAGTGCAGATTTAACAGTTTCCTGACATGGAAAAGATTTAGCATCATGTCCAAGAGATGAAGAGCCACCTTGAGGCAGGAATAAGACTCGTGGAATGAGTAATTCCTGCATCTGCTGGTTACCTCATCCAGGCACAGGGTCAGGAAGATGCTGGATGACATGGGATGCTAATTCCATGCGTGGGTTTCATTTTTCAGCCCACACCTCAGCATCAGCATTTGCTAATGGTGTGTGTGTGTGCAGGGTCTGGCTAAAACAGCCAAGCACTTTGACACCCTCCCAAGCTGAAATAATCAAAAGTCTTTTGCATTTTTTCTCTATGTAGTAGTAAGAATAGTAATAATAGCAAAATACAACACTTAGAAGATTATGATTATATAATTATCATTGCTAAATTATAACTTAGAATTATTAACTGCTTCCTGTATGCTCAGCGCTATTTCAGTTACTATCCACATATGAACTCATTCATTCAAGGATATTATTATTAAGTCATATAGGAAATTGACCAAGGTTCTGCTCTACGCTCACTATTATTCCAATTATTTTACTTGCTGTACCTCATTTCTTCTTCATGATAGTACCTAACGGAGTAGGGTACTATCCATTTTGCAGATGAGAAAACTAAGCACATAGGTTGACTTGCTCAGTGTGTGCAGCTGTACGGACGAGGTAGTGGTATCTGAGTTAGGTTCTCCCTGACTTTAGACTGGATTGAATCCAGGTTTCTTCTCTTATAAGGTGTATGACTGCAGGCAGGGTAGACACTCTCTAAGCCCCCAAAATCCTCTCTCTGAAATGGAATAATTGTTGAATCCATGTCATAGAGTGGCTGTGAGAATTAAGTAAGATTGTGATTAATAGTCACCATGCCTTTCCTATGTGGTGGGAACTGTCTGAGCGTTTTACTTGAATTAGTATTATAGCTACTTGTCATTACCATTACTATCGTCATTTCAAGCCCTTAGCCTTTGTATCTCTGTGTTCATGAATTCCTTCAGAAGCTTGAAAAACTCTTAATTCTGGAGTGATTTTCATATCCTCATTTTCTGATGAAGTTCTTTGAAACATTCTTTTTCAAAATCTGAAAAACTTAAACAGAAACCAAAACTTTTCATAATCTCACATCATTAAAAACATAAGGTGAGAAGTAAACTCTCTGCCCACTCTTCCAATTCTCCATTCCGGTAAATAACCATCCAGCTACACCATTAAAGAAAAAATATTGTGACATTTGTTAAAGCATGATAGAGCAGACTTTATTCATAACTATTTCAATAAGAATCAAGTCCACAAACAGGAATGGGGTTTTGCAGTGGGGGAGAGAGATGGGGCTCAACTCTGAATATAGCATGAGCAAGTGGAAATTTATAGCCATAGAGTGGGGTCTGGGGGTGTCATTGAATGGAAAATTACAAAGAGGAAACATCAGGGGTAAGAGAGTTTCTGGGTAAACTGACCTAATAACCTTTCTGCTGCAAACAGGCCAGGGGGATGCTGGAGGATGAGGAACCCAATCAGGGGATATCAAGGGAGAACAGATTTAGAGGGTGGGGATTCTTGCTAACCTGATTAGCAGGGTTCTTTCCTAAAAATGGATTTTATAAGTGTCCAGATGGGCCCAAGAGAAGGTTCAGGAGCCTCTCTAAAGTTTAGTCAAGCAAAGGCTCTTTTGCCAACCCATTCATTCTTTCATTCAATACGTATTCTATTGTGTGATGGTCGTGATTTTAGCCACTGGAGACACAGTGGTGGAATAAGACAGGGAAAGTTTCGTGGCCTGGTGGAGCTTATATTCTAGGGAAAGGAGAGAGGAAAACCAAAAGGGAGCAATAAGAATTCACACAGTAGTAAGTCCCAGGGCTGGGGGGAGAGATGGACAGTGCTGGGTTGGTGACCACATGGAGCTGTTTTGGAAAGTTGACTTTGATGATGACCTGCAGAGCAGAAGCCAAGCAGCATAGTGGAGAACTGAGGAGAGAATGTTCCAGCCAGAGGAAATGATGAAGGGAAAGTCTTTCCGGAATGATAGGAGAGGTCTGGAGAGTATGGAGGGTAATGGTTGGTGGGAGAGTCCTCCAGGCCACCAGGATGGGTCGGAGTTAATTTACTTACAAAAGGAAGTCTCTCGAGGTGTACTATGTCTGGAGGGAGTACACACTGAGTTTCACTCTGTTCTGATGAAAAGTTCTAATCCACTTACGGTAACTCTCAACAAAAGTCACTCTTTGGGTGGCTAGAACACCTACCCCTAAGTGGACTGAGAAAAACGGAGCTTCATGTTGCTTCCTGAGCCCAAGTACAAATAGCACCTTTAGGCAACGCCTGGGATGTGTCTTTAACTCTGTTGACAGGCTCTTCCAATTCTGCCTTCACTGGGGATCTGTCCCAAAGTGGCAAACTAACCCTGTTATTGGACGTGTGTGGGACAGAACCTGGGTGGCTTCCCTGCAGGATTGGGGAAGTCCCTCAGCTGACCACAATTCTAATGTCTGTCCTACCATTTGTTCTGGGCCTGAAAGTCCCCAGTCAATTTCTTCAGCCGGTTTAGATCTCCAAGGTCTTGAATAAATTGGAGCTACAGAAAATGGTTTCCAAAAGCCAACCGAGTGACCTCTGCATCTTGTCAGCTGCAGATTAGATTTTGTTCCTTAAAATATTGGTTTTCAAACACCTCCGATTTACTTGTAGTGCTTGTTTAAAATGTAAATCCCCCAGGTCAGCTTGGGAAATTCTTACTCCCTAGGTATGGGGTGCACCTAGGGAATTTGACAGACGGGGGATTTTGATGCAGGTGGCCAAGAGCACGCAGACACTAATTCAGTTGTGGGAATCTCGTGTGCTGTGGCTGAGTTTGTGTTTGTGGAGTTGAGAGCAGTCCTAGGAGAGAGGTCTTGGTGGGACCCTTAGGCTGGCAAGGGTTGAGGTACAAAGTGGGTAGAGGCTAAAAGGGACACAGCAGTAAGATAGACTCAACAGTAAGATAGACTCAGTCCTAGATGAATGAATGGCCTGGAAAACAGAGCACAGAGCTAAGAATGGGACTAGTCTAAGAGGGGCATGGAAGCCACTCCCTGTTCCTCATTCTGTAGACACATCCTTCTAGTGTAGAAATTGAACCAACAATTACTAGGCATTGCCTGGCTTCAGAACTCTCAGCGGAATCTTCTGCTTCTTTATGCAAAATCAAAGTTTGTGGCTTTGATTATTTGCTTTATCTCAGGAGCTTTGAGTGGTAATTTTGATTGCTGGGCATTTGCCCATTATTTTCCACAGAATGTCATTTTTGTTGTTGAGACAGTCTCACTCTGTTGCCCAGGCTAGAGTGCTGGGGCATTAGCCTGGCTCATAGCAACCTCAAATTCCTGGGTTCAAGTGATCCTCTTGCCTCAACCTCCTGAGTAGCTGGGACTATAGGCACCTGTCATAAAGCCCAGCTAATTTTTCTATTTTTAGCAGGGCCGAGGTCTTGCTTTGCTCAGGCTGGTCTTGAACTCCTGAGCTCCAGGGAATCCTCCCACCTCAGCCTTTCAAAGTGTTAGGATTACAGGCATGAGCCACCACACCCAATCAGAATGTCATTTTCAATGAGACAATTCATTGATATGGAAACCCAGGAACTCAGAAGCCTCAGTTTCTGAGTGAAAGCTCAAGTTACTCATTTTAAAAAACGGGCATAGGAAAGCTCTTCTCTTGTCCTAATTAATACTCATGCTAGTTCTGAAGACCAAGGTATTTAGGTTAACAAGGGGCTCCTGCTTGTAGTATTTATCAACCAAAATCGTTCACTTTCTGACCTTTGATTGACATTTTCGGTTTACAGTGAAAACATGCTTTTCCCAGCTGGCTGAGTGTTCCAGGGGTAAACTGTTACCTGTCTCTAGTTCCTCTGGCCCTGGCTCACATCATTCTCCAGGGGACTCCATAGCAGGTCTTTCTTGGCAAAGAGTCTTGAAAACATTTTCTCTCCATTCTACAAATTGTTTCTCCCAGAAGAGGAGGAAAATTGAATGGCACGCAAAACTGCTTGTATCTGTATTTTTCTAGACCTTTTTAATTTCTCTAAACATCTTGGAGAAAGAATTAATCTCTTGGTTTATGAAGATAAATGCCTTTTGGCTTTATAGGAAAATGCATTTTACTCAGATATTTATAATCTCGGTGAATACAGCTCTGGCCCCTGAGACTACCCCGCTGCTTTAAGAGAGGTTGTGACTATGTTCACGCCAGAATGGACAAAGGCAGGAAGGCTGTGACAGCAGGCTTCTTTTAAATTTTCTGATGTCAAGGGAAGCCATCCTCAAACATGGCCAGCCTGCACCCTAGGGAGAGGACAAGGAGATACTCATCTCTAAAGAGAGTGGCTAGGCTGATGGTTTAACTAATTAGTGTCAGTTACAAGTCAGTTCATTCAGGATAAGTTTTCTCTGGAGAGAATGTTTTTTTTAGGAAAACATCTGCAATTAGGTAGCCCGTGAGATGTTCTAGAAAACCTCGCTAACTCAGACGTGACTCATTAAGCGTGGGTGATAATAGGGCAGTGGGGTAGATATTAGAAAACCTACAAGGGATTCCTTTATCAGGAGTCAGAGAACAAATCATGGTACTGGCAGGGAAGGGGCAGTGGTTTCTAGCAGTGGACACTGTTCAAAAATTTAATCCCTGTAGCAACCCTGTGAGGTTGGAGTCAGCCTTTCAGACCCTTGATGTTCACGTCTGCAAAATGAGAAAAAGGCACTAACCAAGTCACAGAGCTGGTAGGGGACAGGACAAGCTTGCGTGGTTGTATACAGGTCTGTCATCTACTCTTCACATGTTTTTTTGTTTTTAAACCTGGGAAAAGACTTGGTCCGGAAACAATCACCAAAGCCTCGAGTCTTTTTAGGTGTCCCTCTCATTTTCCTGACTGCCTCACCCCCGCTGGGAGCCTGTCTTCCCCAGAATCTTTTTCTCAGATATGTTCGGCATTTTTAATAAAGTATTAGGCTTCCCGCAAATATTTTCATTTCGGTCAAAAACTGTCACAGGCTGAACAAATTCATGCCCCAGCAACACCACCTTGGATGGTAACAAAAGGACGTCGCCAAACGGGAAGAATAGAGAGAGATGAGAGGGAGAAAATTGTTAGCTTTCCCCAAGAATGAGGGCAGCAATCATTTCTAAGCTCTTTATGAAATACAAGATCGAAATTGCTATCTATAGAGAGCTGTGACATATCGCTACAGGGAAGTGGTTCATGTTGGCAAAAGAAAATCCCCCAATCGTGAAGTTTCACAGACCTGAGATTGTTCTTCTCTTACTTCCTGGTTTGGGGGTCTGAGGCTGATTATTTAACTTTTCTGAACCTCAGTTTCTTCTGCCAAATAGGAATAGTGATAACTGAACTGTAGGGTTGTGGTAAGAATTAAGTGAGGCAGTGAGTGTGTGGCTCTCACCACGGTGCTGGAAACGCAGTGAATAATGGCCGGCATCACTGTTAGAGGAGTATGGAAACATTACTGTCAGGCTCATAAGTAATAAAACCTCATTTCTCTAAATGTACTTTTTGGATCAGATGGTTTTCTTATTTTGGCATCTCTCTCTCTCTCATTTTAATATAGTCTCTTATCTTTTAAGGCAAAAATAATGCAAATTTACACCCCCCCACACTCATTTATAATTTTCTGTAAAGCTCAAAGTGATCCCCAAATTTCTAGCCTGGGCCTGAGGAACACAGAGCTCAAACAAGATTCCCAGGGAAATAATATATATCCTGTGTCCCTCAGCTTTTAACATGGCGGATGACGGTAAAACTAAAATATGGTAAAGCATGTTTTTATTTTATTCCTAAAACTCACCTTAACAACCAAGTTTGCGTTTGAACTTTTCATCAGAGCAGACACCACCAGATCTGGAGAAAGATCCTTCAGTAGTTAGGGCAGTTAGCCCCAAGTCAAAAATAGCATCTTTTGAATCTTCTGACCCTTTTCAGCAAAACTCTTTTTAGACAGAAAAGTGAAGGGGTTTCCTCAGGGTGCAGTACAGATACAGCCTCAGATTCAAGTTCTGAATATGATAATGATCTCTCCAATGTTGGTTTTATTTTCATTTTTCCTTTTGTGTTTTTCAGGTATTCTCCCCTGGGTATCGCCTGCCTAATTTGTGGGAAGATCATTGCAATCAAGGACTTGGAAGTGGTTGCTAGGCAACTGGGGATGTACATGGTAACAGTGATTGTGGGCCTCATCATCCATGGGGGCATCTTTCTCCCCCTGATTTACTTTATAGTGACCAGGAAAAACCCCTTCTCCTTTTTTGCTGGCATTTTCCAAGCTTGGATCACTGCCCTGGGCACCGCTTCCAGGTAGAGAAAACATGAAATCGCCTTTCTCTCTGCTCACTGCTTTGCCACTTCCTGTTTCTCCCAACCCTCCCACCGCAAGTTAAATAAGAACACTTTTCACATATTACTAAAACCTTTTTGAAAAGGTAAATGCTTGTCTCCTTCTAGGAACTTCTAGCTGATATGCGAGTGTATTGGAAATAGGATGTCATATTAAATTTTCCAGGTGCTATTAACTTCTCCCTAATTTTCACCTATAACATGAGTTTTGTTTTAAATGTTTTCCCTAGGGGGCATAACAGGATATTGTTCAGTTATCTCACCTGTAATTTGGAAAATCCTATCCCTGATTATCACTCTATTGAGGTTTTGACAAAAAATTTTTCAAAAGTAGGAGACCCAGCTTTTACAAGATAAATGGTATTATGGTTGAGCTTTTTCAAACAAACAGAAGCCAGCCAAGTCTTTGACCTTGGCACAAACCTCCAATGGACTATTTTGCCCCAGATTCGACATTGACAGAGAATCAGTTCCTCCCCAGTGTCTAGGGGACCAAGAGGAGCCCAGGGAAAAAAATCGTTTTGAATATCATCTTGGACTGAATTTAGCAAAAACAAAAAAGAAACAAAAAAATTCATAAGAAATGCCTTATAATTTAGTACTTTAAAGGCTAGAGAGAATTTTATTCTTTAAGCTTGCAGTAGTCATAGTCTGGCAAGGCAGTGGCTGAGATCATGAAACAGGTGGCAGGGAGACTAAGCAGACTCTGAAAACCATGGCTCTCAGTTGAGGCCTTGTTGTGGAGCCTGTGATCACATTCTCTGCTAGTGTGTTGGTCACTCTGTGACTCAAGGGCCTGCTGCTTCAAGGCTACTTCAAGGTCAAACAGTTAGGGTTTCCATAAGTGATCTAACAGACCACTACTGTGGGAAGCCAAATTATATTTCCATCTTGGAAATCAATGAGAATTTGGTGCTGGTAGAAAACGGAGTTTCAGAAAAGACTGGAATATACATACAATTTTGGGGATCCAGATTCTGCATCCAGTTTCCAAGATGAAGAGAATTACTTCAAACTTGCTTTTTCTCTTTTTTGGCCCTATAAACGTATGGCTAAGCGTCTCTGTCTATAAGGATTCCCTCCATTTGGAGACAAAGTCAAACATATTTTTTTCCAAAATAAAAACAACCTTATCTAATTTTGTTTTCTCGTTACAAGCATAATATTTTCTCATTGTATGAAAGGCCAGGCAGCAAAATTTTGAAGAGGAAAATGAGTTTCATCAGTAAGTTATTCCATCACCCAGTGGTAATTGGTCGTAACTTTCTAATTCATCTTAGAATTAATGGGAATTCATCTTTCCAGTTCTCATGTATATTGTTTTATAAACTCTGTTTTTAAATGGTCAATATACTATAAAAGTTATAGTATTTTTATTACTATAGACTTTATTCCTATGTTTTTTATTTGAGACAGGGTCTCACTGTGTTGCCAGGCTGGTCCCAAACTCCTGGACTCAAGCCCATCCTCCCATCTCAGACTCCTGAGTAGCTGGGATTGCAGACACCTGCCATAGGGCCTAGTTTAGAGCTTTTTTTTTTTTTTAATTTTCTTTTGTTTGTTTTAAAGACAGGGTGTTTAAAGACAGCCTGTTGCCCAGGCTGGAGTACAGTGGCACCATCATAGTTCACTGAAGACTCCAGCTTCTGGGCTTTATTTTTAAAAGAGCATTAAAATACACATTGTATGCTTCAATACAACCCCCACCCACTGCACTCATAGTGACACACATGTAAGGCCTAACAATTAAACAGAGCTGTGACCAACATCCTTATAAATACGTCTGTTCAAGGCTGTGGAAGTCAAATGATGTGCATGTTGATAGTTTTGAAACATATCACCATCGATAATAAAACTAATAATAAAAGATTCGTTATTTGATGTTCCCACTAGCTGAGCTTGAGAGTGTACCTTTCTTTACCTACTCCACAGCCTGGACATTATCAGTCACTTTAATGGTTTCCAAACTTAGCGGTGAAAGACAATCTCATTGAATTTGCTTTGTCTTTGATTACTCGCGAGGGGCAACATCTTTCTGTGTTCTCATGGACCATCCTTCCCCTTTGCTCTGCCTCCTGAATTGTCCGTTAGCTCAGCTTCCTGGTGGGCACTCGTTCTTTCCCGGTGGGTCTTCAAGCTCTTCTTGTGTATAAGAATATCAGCTCACATGTCACATGTTGCAATGAATGCCCTTCTTCACTTGACATTTGCCTTACGTATTTACAGTGCTTTTTGCCTCTTGAAGTTTTTAATTTGGACTTAGTCGAAGCTGACAGTATTTTCCTTTAGTATTTAGAATTTAGATTTTGCTCATGAGTATCTCTTCTCCCTAAGAATATAAAACATTACTTTATGTTTTCTCCCAATGCCTTTATGGTCTTGATTTTTAAACTGTTTCAAAAATAGTATTATTAATTTGTTTAATGACTATTCAAAAAATTCCGAGTACCTTTATAGGACAAGGTGAATCTTAAAGGGATTTGGATGGCCCACTTACGTGTTTAAACCAAGAGAAATACTTAGGCTTTTCTGACCAAGGTAGAAAATGTTAGACCCACCCCAATTTCTTTATTTTTATTTTTGTTTATTTTTTTCCAACACAACTTCTTACCTTGTATTTCCTTTGAAAAATGTGGTTTTAATCTTTGGTTAAAGTGTGGCTTTTGCCTGGTTGTGGAATTTCTTTTCCTTCAAAGGCAGTGTGGCCTGAGTCACATACCAAGGATTAACTCAGGATTTCCTTGCCATGGCCACAAGGGGAAAAAACACAAAACCTAAGAGCAGCCCACTAAATGCCCTTTCAGCTTCCTTGGACTTTGTACTGAATGAGGATGTCAAGGGTAGTTGACCAGCTTTTCCCAGTGGTTTCCGAGGCTAAAGTCAGGGAGGACAGATGAGGGAAGGGTAGCTTGGGACAGACCTGTCTCCATCCCTCTGACTTCAGGGCATGCTGTTAAAACTCTTCTGGAAAAAACAGAAGAATTTTAAGTATCTAACAGTTATTAATAGTAACATTTGAAGACTGTCATATGACCATGGAAGCAGGAGCCAAGAAGCAATGTCAGAATGTTAGCCTGTCAACACAGGAAAGCCTGAAATTAAAATTCTCACGTCCTACTTTGTATTGATTGAGTATATGTGGATTTTTAAGACAAACAAATCCTATCCAGTAGGGAAACAGAGGATATTTTCATACCTCACCAATCATTTTTCCAATGGTATTTTGGAAAAATAAATGCAATAATAAAAATTAATGTGTTAAGGCTGGACACGGTGGCTCACGCCTGTAATCCCAGCACTCTGGAAGGCTGAGGCGTGTGGATTGCTTGAGCTCAAGAGATCAAGACCAGCCTAAACAAGAGTGAGACCATGTCTCTACTAAAAATAGAGAACTTAGTCAGGCATTGTGGCAAATACCTGCAGTCCCAGCTACTTGGGAGGCTGAGGCCAGAGGATCGCTTGAGCCAAGAGTTTGAGGTTGCTGTGAGTTATGATGCACTACACTCTACCCAGGGCATTAGGGAGAGACTCTGTCTTAAAAAACAAAAAATTAAAAATTAATGTGTTCCAGCAATTCCAGAAATGTCCTTAAGTTTATGCAATGAAGAACCCTGGCTGCCTGATGTATGGCTAAGCAGTTATCTCAGACCAGTCCTAGAGCCTGGCGATCCTTCAAAAGGGACCCAGGAAAGGTCAGGGTGAGAAAAAGGAAGGGACATTAACTTCTCATTAAGACAGCTGGGGTGGCATGCAAATGCTGACATGCCCTGTCCCTGCATGCAAATAAGGCCAGACCCTAACTTCCCCCTGGGTTTATAAGGTTTTAGTAATGAAATGATCCCCCCTCCTTCATTTCTTCTCCCTATCTAAGATCAAGTGGGTGTTATGAGACAGATCCCTGACTTAAAATCACAAAGATTATTCTGGTAACATGAATCTGGCTTGGCTAAAGTCATTTGGGGAGCTTGTGGGCCAGTGGTTTGATAAGATACAGATTTGATTGTCCCTCATTTTAGAGCTTCTGTTTTCTTGGTGCTAAGGAGGCCTTGGAATCTGCATTTCATTTAGTTTCCCTAAAGTGATGGTCTTCTCCCACTCTCTAAGAAAATAAGGAGTCTATGTCTCTCCTAGTCACTAATTCTACGAGGACTGTGAGTGCAAGAGAGAAAGCACCTCTACATTCTGTCTGCATGGAAGGTTTTCTAAATCATTTGGCTAAGGTTAAAATAGAACAACAACAACAATAGCTGGCCCATGAAGCACTCCCACTGCAGTTCTGGTGTTCTGCATTGCTTTCTACACCATCTACACTCTTGGAGTGACCATAGAGTTGGCTGATGACCACCTATCAGGGAGCTGGACTGTCCATGAGATTCCCCAGTGAATTGCTTGAAGCTCGGGTTTATGCCAAAGGATGCGTGATGTGTGTGTTAGTCCTCAAATTCGTAAGCCCTGCTCAGGGCAATTCCCAGGGGCTGGATGAAATCCATGTAGTCATTTTGTTGGAAACAGCATTTCTAGCTTGACATTATGGGTCATTCAGAAACTCTTCATTCCATTTCACTGTTGACAAGCTGATTTTTTTTCTGACACAGTTTTGTTGTTTTGCAACCCAATTTATGTGGGCAACCAGATGTACTTCAAAACTGAATCCAAGATAGAAACAGTGACCATCCAAAGGAGAAAGAGCTGCTGGAAGCGCTCACAAACCAGAACCAAAAAAATTATTTTACTGCCTATTAGCATCTTAATAAGATTGAGTTTGAGCCTCCAACTCCCTAGTTTTTAATTTGGCTCCAGATGCAGGTCACATTGTTCTACTGGAACAAAGGAAGGAAACCCTTGCAGTGGCATTCCAGTTTGTTCTTTGTCCTGTTTCTCTAAAGTGGACATGACCTTGTCTCTCTCTTTTTCTGTGTCCCTTAGTGCTGGAACTTTGCCTGTCACTTTCCGTTGCCTGGAAGAAAATCTAGGGATCGATAAGCGTGTGACCAGATTTGTCCTCCCAGTTGGAGCGACCATTAACATGGATGGTACAGCCCTCTATGAAGCAGTGGCTGCCATCTTTATAGCCCAGATGAATGGCGTTGTCCTGGATGGAGGCCAGATTGTGACCGTGAGGTGAGTGAGTGTAGGGGGAAGCATGGGAACAACCTTCTACCCTACTTCCCCTCCATGTTAACTCCATGTGACAGAGACCACTAGAATTCCAGTTCTCCTGCTGGAAGAATGATGAAGGTAATAAGAGAAGAGGATTACTGTCAGCCGTCAAAGGGAAAAGGTCACAGTCAGAAGAAGACTTGTGTTAATACCTTCTGTTTGTCTTGCACATATCAACTCACTATGGACATCGGATATTGTTTGACTTTTAGCAATCTTATGATGTAGGCAAGGCAGCTGTTTCTCTGCCCATTTAATAAATGAGGAAACTCAGGTGGGAAGAGTCACAGTAGTTTGTCCAAGGTCACGGCACTCTAAATGAGCTTGCAGGGCTGTCTCTGGGACCCGCAGTGGTCAAGTCTGGATTCAATATTTCTTTTATTAAAATATGTTCCCTTCAATATTTTAGGCAGAAATGAAGAAATACTGAAAGAAAGAGATTCCTCAATATGACCTATAGAACAGTTTATTACAAATGAATAGCACTTAATTTTTATTTTGCTAAAGCTATATATATAGCTTTCTCATTTTAAAAAAATCAGAAAGAACCTTTCTCCAAGAGATCACTAAAAACACATTGCTTCTCCCTAAACTTAAAAACTTTACCTACTGGTCAGGTCAACTCCTTAGCTTCTTGTTTTTAAGTAGAGTCACTAAAAATGACTAGAGTCTTAAGTCAGTCAATGTTGTATTGACACTATAGCACGAAATTAAACACTTTGTGATGATTTTAATATTAACATTCTCATTCCACATAGGATATTCAATTGAGCCAGATGGCAATTTCTGACTTCAATTAAAGTTAAAAAATAAAAAACCCACAATGAACCAGTCATCTATTCATGTCAGATTCCTATTCTCAGTGTCTCAATTTCCTCACCTGTAAATGCGGAAGGTATTCAGAATTTGGAACTGTAAATTGGTAGTTCATGGGTTAAATCCAGCCCAGAGTGTTGCTTTGTTTGGCTTATAATAGGTTGCAAAAAATTAGAATTTATCTTCTTATAAGGCAAGGGCACTCCAGTTCACCTCATTCTCCCCTGCTTCCTTTTATTTAGCCTCAGCCTGTTGCACCGGCCACCCTGCTCGGTCCTTTAGGACATTTGCATTTGCGAACTTTGAACTCTTTAAGTTTTCTTTCCTCTTCCAGATACTATGAGATCAGAAAATACTGGGAGTAAGTGGGTCACGTTCTGTGTAATAGATGTACTTGTTTAGAAAGAGAATTCTACCTGCTGGAATAGCCAAGATACAGGTGTGTCACTTTGAGAAATGAATCAGGTAGACACTGAAGGACGCTTTCTGCCTCCGTAATGGTAATACCTCTGCTCTCTTGGTTCCTCTAAGGTGGTAACTCTTTACATGCCCAACAAGACTGAAGAGAAGGGAGAGTCATCATACCCATTTTAAGGAAAGTGAAACCCAGAGAAATTATCTGATAAACTCAGATCTCATCACTGTGGGCACCAGAGGCACAAGTCAAATATCTGTTCCACAGCCAACCTCTTTCAACTATGCGTCATTTCTGCTTTTTAACTGTGACACAAAGGAAGATATCAGAATAGTAGTTTGACTTACCTGTTTCCTTGGGCATTAGAAGAGGCAGGGCTCTTTGGGTTCAGGTTAAGGCACTAGCCCTTTCTCCCCACTTCAAACCTCAGGCAACATTGTCAACCTCTGTGTTAGAAATTCCTGTAATAATCTGGTGTCTGGTAGGCCCATGGTATCCAACAGTTCATTTTCTAGGAAGCCTTTAGTGGCATGGGGCCATTTTAGGAGACTTCTCCTAAGAGGCAGGGTCTAGTCAGGTCTGATTTCTCTACATGCTCAGATTATTAAAAAGTCTAAACTGATGGACTGCCTCGTGTCTGTCATAGCACTGGAGATTGCCACTAGACATGTTCGTCAGGTGTTCTAGGGGTGAATATCACCATGGAATGACGCTTTGAAGTCTGAGTTTGATCTGCCTAGCTCTGAGGTATTCAGCCAGCTCAGGGACATTTTTGTGGAAACACAGATTTCTTCTCGGTCCTTATAACCATTCCAAAAGATTTAATGAATATCCCATATGCATCTGAGTTCAGTCCAGCAACGAGGTCAGCAAGCAGAGAAAAGAAAAACTCTCCATGTCTAACACATCAACACACAGAAGGTGAAAATATCACACAAGTATCACTTTTGTTCAATCTGCTAGAATACATTGTTTAGAAAATTTCTTAGGGAAGCTCTTGGCAAACTATCTCATCTATTCTTGGAGATGAGGAAACTGAGGCTCAGAGAATGGGTCACATTGCAGCCTCTAGAGGAAGACCTAAAATTTAGGTTTCCAAGTGCTGATGTATGCTTATGTTAATTAAGGCTTTTAGACTGTGATTCCAGAAAGGGCCCTAAAAAGTAGGTATTAGTTTTCTGTGTTTTATAGATGGAGAAAATGAAGCATCGTAAGGTAAAGTAACTTGCCCGAGATCACACCATTTCTAAGTGGTAGAAATGGGATTTGAACCCAGACCACGTCACTCTGAAGTCTGGGCCCGCAACCATCACACATACTGCCTCCACTGTACTATATTGTTGAGTTACATATATTAATTTATATATGTAATGTTATCCTCAGAACCACTCAATGAAGTTTGTACTATAGAGGGAGCCTGTTTCCTCTTCTGTATAATGGCAACAATAAGCAGCCATTCTGGGGTGGTTGAGAGCATTGTGTCAGGCACACAGTCCCCTGTCAATAAACATTAGCTACTAGTATTGTCACTATTACTAATGTCCAAAAAAAGGCACAGTACTTCTGGAAGATTAAAGAAAAATGGGTCAATGGCCCAGTGAGTTCTGTGACATTACAGACAATGGAAAAGATTCTTCAAGTCAGAGTATCAAGCCTTCTAAGGACGTCTCATAGATACCCCATGAGGCTGCCAACCCTATTTGCTTTAAAACTCACAAATGGAAGCAGTTTCTTCATGAAGCCCTTTGTCAGGCCAGCATGACTTCCAGTCCCTCAATTCTTGGCCTTGATGGCAACTGTGCCTCCCACCAAGTACATCATTAGAGGGGGACTTAGACAGGAGAGAATGGACCAGTGACTGAGTGATTTGGATCATGCTCGAATTCTATAAATTTACCTTTATAGGGCTTCTTTTGCCTTAAAAATAACACTCCTGAATATTTTCCCTTGACGAAGGCTAAGGCCATTTATGTTTAAGTCTCAGGGCCCTGGGCAAGTTCAGTCAAGTCCTTCTTAACTATAGACACCACAAGGCTGTGTCTGGGAGGACCCACCAAGGGTCTATGTAGTTCACTGCCTACAATTTATTGGGAGGAAAATCGCCAAGTCCAGCTTTGTGCTGTGCTTCCAAGCAAATTCCTCATCCGCTCCTTTCCCTGCATGCAGGAGAACAGTGATGAAGGCTTGTCAGCATGTCTGTTAATTCACAATTTTCAGTGTGGGGAGGGAGGGGGCAATGAGAGCTAGCATGGTGCTGGAACAAGCAGACTGGTGTTCAAGTCCCAGGAGACCATCCATGTTCAAGCTGTGTGACTTGAAGTGACTCCACCCCCTAATCCATGGTTTCCTCGTGGGACAAGCAGGTATGACAACATGTGTCCCTTGCAGGTTATCCCTGAGGTTGTGCTCTGATATTATGTGTCTGTGTGGTACCTTGCACTAGCTCCAGGAAGCAGAGGCGTGGAAGGTCAGGCAAACCAGAAGAGGTTGTGGGGAGAGAGGGGCGGTCACTGCCCATGAAGCTATTGCAGGGCTTGGACTCCCACAGACACTGCCCATGGGAGGAGGATGAGGCACTACTGGGGTGGAGGAACACGGGGGAACCAAATTCTAGGAAGAATCCTCTTTATAAGGTTTTGTCTTGCACAACCAAAAAAATAACCAGATAATGTAGCGGTAGCACTGGGGGCATGGAGGAGTGATTCATGACAGAAGCTACTGATACTGTAAATAAAACAGACAAGGCCAAGACTGTGGAACTTGGGAAATTCCCCTTCCCTCTTGTTCTATTTTTCTTGGGCAAATGGCTGAGAATTCCCATCTTCCAGCTCTTGGGGCTTTAGGGAAGTTTTCCTTGCAAAGCAGCCTGGCCCTGCCTGGATTTCCACCTGAATTCACATTTCCTGGGGGTTTTAATGTGCCTGGACTCCGTTAAGTGATTTTTTATTACTTTTGGAAGCTTCTGACCACTGCAGGAGGGAGAAGCCTTCGTTATGTCTTTTGCACAGAGGAGGAGGAAATCAAGGCACAAAGAGGCTACATTGACTGTAGTCATGTAGTTAATAAGTAGTCTCTGAATCCTGACACCAGTTCTGCTTTGGTCGGACAGGGGGAGGGCAAAGTCTGGGTCTGTAGGTCACACCCAAAGGAGGTGTCTCTTCATTAGGACAGGCCTAAAGCTGGGATGGACAGCAATATGGAAACTGCAGCTCAAATCACAGACTTTGGGGGTAGGTAAATTCAGGTCCCTTCCAACTGTGAGAATCCACCTCCCTCCCCCAAATGTGCTTGGATATGCTGACGGCCTGGATTCTGTTAAAACACTTTGCGAGGCTGTCTCTCAGCGTGGAGCCTAAGTCTCTAGAAAATCTAGGATTTTATTATCACAAAGAAAACAGCCCCCTTTTCTTTTCAGTACCCACAAAGTCAACGTGGGAATCCATATTTTCAAAGTATCCTTGTATTTTGACATGAGATCTTTTATAAATGGCATCCATCAGCGAAAAACATCGCTTCCCTTTTGCTGGACCACAGAGAAACCCCCCCCCCCCATATATAAAGCACGTGAACCCTGGATTAATCATCTCCCACAGACAGACTTGAGAAGAGTACTGGGTGTGCCCCTGGCACTGCTTGGAAAGAAACGGAAGAGATGCTTCAGAAAGAAAGCCCGTCTTTATTTCATTATCATTTCTTGGCACTCTCTTTCTGAATAATGTCTTTTCCAGCGCCTGGTGAAATGTCCAGGCGTCTGAAGCTTAATGTCATTTGGAGTGTGTTGATTTGTTCCCCTGATGTCCACTCAGTTGGGTCTGGATATTTTCAATTCTGAGTTCTCGTGTTAACATTGGCAATGGGCTTCCCAGACCCCTGCCACGTAGTCCAAAAGTCGGAGGTGCTTGTAGACATGGAAAGGCGTACGCAGAAATGAATGCAGTTTGTTCCTGTGGGAGGATTAAGGGTGATGGTTTTTTCTTTTGTTCGTATTTCCCTGCCTGTTTTTAAAGCCTTGCTTACCTTCTTTGAGCCCCGTTAGTCTAAGTATCATGATGATAATTGGGTTATAATTCATGAAGTTTTAAGCTTCTATCACAGATGAGCAGATACCAAACAGACCTTGATCCTGGGTCTTGGTGCTTAGAGTTTAAAATTCCCAGCGACAGTTTGGCCAAGACTTCTTCTCGTCCCATAACCTGGTCTTTTTTGTTCCCATAGCCTCACGGCCACCCTGGCGAGTGTCGGCGCAGCCAGCATCCCCAGTGCTGGGCTAGTGACCATGCTCCTCATTCTCACGGCCGTGGGCCTGCCCACGGAGGACATCAGCCTGCTGGTGGCTGTGGACTGGCTGCTGTAAGTGCCCCTGTATGGGGGGTTCTGTCGGGGACTGGGAGTACTGCCCTCCAGAGGTGGATGGCCAGCAAGGTTGCAGCCAATATCTTAGCCAATCACCAGGGCAAACCCCAGGCTTCTCTCTTTTCTTCCCTCTCACATTTACTGAGTGCCTATTTGGGAACAAAGAAGAAGATGGAATCTTTGAGGGCCTTATAGTCTAGTGCAGGAACCAGACAGACTATAATACAAAGTTAAAAGTGTAGTAATAAGGAACCAACTGTCCATCCATGCAAGGAACCTCAAAACATCACTGAACGGTAAGTGAACAAAGGCAGACACAAAGGAGTAGGTATTGTGTGGTTCCAAAAAGCTCTAGGGAAAGAATGTAGGGCAATAGAAAGAGATCCGTGGTTGTCTGGAGCCAGGGTTGGAGGAGTCGAGACTGGCTGGGGAAGGACACAGGAAAGCTGTAGGCGTGAGAGAAGTATTTTGTATGCACAGGTGTGCACAGCGTCTATGTTTGTCAAAGCTCATCAAATCATGCACTGAGAATGGGTATGTTTTGTGGATATAAATTATACTTCATTAAAGGAGATTAAAAAAATAGCACACACATAAAAGCTCAGTGATTGGAAGAGGCCTCCATCCCAGGCTAGGGTGGAAGGGCAGAGGGCAGAATATCAGGAAACAATGAAAGGTTACTGAGTTCCAGTACTCATGAGGTGCCAGCCCCTATACTGAGCCCCCTATATCTTCCTCTTATAACCATCCTCAAAGTCTAGGGTGACTACTCTCACTTTATGGATGAGAAAACTGAGCTTTCCAGAGGTAAAGTGACTTGGGAATGAACAGAGATGCTACCCTAGGTCTGCCTGTTTGGGGAGCCCACCATGTTCTTGTTCAAGCCTTTAGAAGCAGAGTGACTGAGCTGAATCACCACTGATAGACGTGACCCCAGCATATGTTAGTGGAAAGGGAAATGGGCCAGTCCAGCCAAAGCCAGCCTGCACAAGAGCTATAAACAGGGTGGGACCTATGAGTGGTCTAAGATTGCTAGAGGCAGGGAGGGGCAAAGTGTGAGGCAAGGTGGACAGCCTTTCAAAGGCCATACATGGAGGCCTAAACTTGACTGTGTGTGTATAGCCCAGCTGACTTTTCCAGGGAAGGACATTTTTGTGTAAAAGACTCATGCTTATCCACAAAGGGGGCAAGTTTAGCCCATGGTCTCCAATAAGAAGCTGGGAAAGGCTGCTCTCTACTGGCCCCTGTGGGCTCTGAGTTCCATGAGGTGAACATCCGTGCCTCCTGTCTGCTCTTGGAGTTCAATGATGGGGCCTTGGGTGAGGCCAGGGGCATCAATATCAGAGAGAAAAGTGCCGGCAGGGAGAGTCAAGGCTAAAGTGCCAACACATCCTTTTTAAGCTGCCTCACATGTAGGTCAGTGGCCATTTTTCTGACATTTATTGGCATAGATTTTAAGAGCCAGAAGCCACGTTTTGTGGACTTTAATTTGTTCTTCCTCCTTATGTCCACCCTTCTTAACAGAGGAAAATGCGAGTGGCTGATGGGAAGAAAGACATCTGGGAGAGCTAAAAGGAAGCCTGGTTCCCCAAGACTGGCTTGCTATTGGTGCCGCCAGTGGGGCTTAGGTTAGAGATAAGACGTGGCTTCCTGAGCGTGATCTGACCATGATCTGTTCAGGTCAGCGGGGCTGCAAGGAAGGCTGTAGGTCACCGTCAGAGGAATAGAAACACTGTTAGTAGAAAGGAGACAAGAAAATGAAGTAACCTCACATCTGTCTTGAGAATCTCTCACGGGTGAGAGTGAGGTTGTGGGGCCCGTCCCGCTAGCTTGGTTTTCTCTATGCCCCATGTTGGCCCCAAGGGGCAGCCTTTCCCATAACATCTGTTCAGAAAAGGCAGCTGAGACTGGGTAGTTGGGTGTGAGTAGGAAGGTTTGGGAGAGGACAGGATGACAGCGACAAAGGTGTGTCATAGGATCTGGATGGGGGGGGCACCAAGGAGAGATGAAGATGTTGGCAG